>JABASI010003122.1:0-17388 GCA_019776505.1 Tomocerus nigrus | reverse complement strand
TGACTTAATGTAACAAATTTTCTGCACGTGCCATTCATTGTGTTAGTAGGTAGTACTTACGGAAATAATGTGTAGAATAGTATAACGTATTTGTAAAACAATATATTAACAATATGTTATTCTCAACACATATATTGGCAACATGGATTAATAATTAGACAAACTAGTACGATGCAAATTGATAAATAATTAGTGGATAGATATAGCTACTGTAGGATAGCTAGTGTATGAGCACCAGGCCTGAAACCCGTCCCTTGTTTATTATACCCTTGTTTTATGCATTCGTTTCTCACCAGTATGCAGTGTTATGTATGTAAGTAAAATCCGAAGATTTAAGGTGTTAGGCTGACAATAAAATCACATCTACAAACTATTAAGTATAATTATATTATACCATCATGAAGGAAGTTTTCAAATCATCATCATCATATTAGGAGCTAATTACCCATGAAATGCTGGTAATAGTGATACTGGTACAATGATACATTGTATCTGACACTAAATAATAATTGTGTGGTAAAGGAAGCTGCGTCAATAAAATATAATTCCAGGATTCACACTTCCATTATGCTTTCACTGTTATGTATACGTGTTGGCGATGTGTTCACAACTTTGCAAGTGATAAATGAATTAAAACTGAAACAATAGCATAGAACAGATGTATTACAGAAAAGACATCTGTTTCATCTTCATCGCAGTTTGGCTGTGTATGTTATCAAAGTTTCTCCGCAATCTCTCAGCAACAAATAACAACACACTTCCATCAGTTCCAATTTTGATCTATGGCATGTGAATGTGGTGCTGTAGCTACGTTTCTTTCCACTAAATATTAACCATAAAATACCCATTGTAACACAGAATTACATTTATCTGCTTCTAGTTTTAAATGACCACCGGTGCATTATGTAGGAATTTACTGCATTTATGAAAGGAACGCACATTAAACTGCTGACTGCACAGAAGAAAATATGAAATGGAAAAATAATGGAAAAAAATGTATAATGGAAAAAGTGGCAACAAAATTCCAAACGCCAATAACGTAATCTGTTTGTGAGACAGTAGATACTCGTACGTAAGAGATCATTTGAATGGTGGTACATCTAAGCACAAACAAAAATACTGAAAGCCTTATGTCGTCACTATTTGGCATTTCTCGATCAAAATGGTTGCGGGTCAATGTTATGTTAGCGTTAAGCAAAAGTTTGAGGAAAGTAAAGTTTCGTCTGTGCTGAAATCAATAAGTCTGCTATTTTATCTCTGATAAACATCCATTTGATACATCCCATGAGGAATAAGTATACATACTTGTTTATTCTCCAGTGTAGAAATTTATTATGTAAAGTGACAGCAGCTTTACAGAACGTATTACCAACCAACTGTCTGGTGCTTCAGTTTTGTTTTGGGGCGAATCAATCTACGGATATTGCATTGTCTAGAGCCTAGATATTCTAGAAAAAGTACTTTCATTCACGAAATTAATGAAATTCGTAAGAATTTTTTATTGCTACTAACTCTGTAGCAATTTCACATTCGAATTTTTCTTTCCCAGTTTCATACCTACTTGCGAGATTGTTCGGACTTTCGGACTGTACCCGTTCCAACACCACGCCCATACCCTATAGTTTAATGAAATCAAAAGTTCAAAGCCGAAGAAGCCAACATTTTTAACACCTTTTTTATATGATAGTCGCATGTGTTGCACGAATTATTCAAGATAAATAATAGTACGTATTTGTAAATTATTGTTCCTTGTAATTAGTACATGAAAATCATAATGCTGTATTTGCATAATAAATGTATTTTTACTTTCGGTTTTATATTCTATATTATGGAGTGACCATTTATATTCCTTCTATGTATTTGTGCATGATACCTGTATTTATTTCAAATATTTGTAAATGGATAGGAAAACATTGGGTTTGTGTGCACAATTGGTGTGCACTAGGTTTACTATTTGCTTTAAACTACAACAAGTAGGCGGACATTTCCCTTGTTTGTAACAATTTGTATTGAATTTCGCCGTTCGTAAGTCCCATAGAACCAGGACCAGAATTTATACAAGAACATCGCCACTTATCCTCATGCACACGATAAGATCAAATCAAATATCTAAAATAAACCTCCCGTAATTGCAAATCACTCCAAATGTAAACAGTAATAAACCTACGAAGGACAAGACTGACACGATTTCATTAATGCCTGCCCACAAACGAAGTGGGCTTTTTCTGTTGAAGTGGGTTGGTGTAGATGAAAGGTGCAAAATAATCTAACCGCAAACAACAGAAAAGAAAATAAGTACCTACCTACGTATGCACATAGTACGTACCACTCGTATCATAGTAAAAGTACTTTGGGTCAATATCATTGCTGAATTTCAGATCAAATAAATAATTTCGGAATTCTGCTTGAGTATAAATTATCCCGTCAATTATTGCTTAAGCTAACCATCCCTAACATTACTTAACGCTTTTAACTCATAATTCATAAAATCATAAATGCAGTAGTAATCTAGAGCCCGTAGCCCATAGATAACGTCAAGATGAGCAGACAAATTAGATCGAAATATTTTTCATGGTTATAAAACATCTTTTCTATTAGTTACATAGTTCCCTTCTCATAATTTATTTTGACTGAATACGGATTACGGATATAATGTAGCGCTAGACATTTCACATCGCATACCACTCTGGTATTGCACACTGCCCTAAATTTTAGTATTGATATCGATACTCCACATTTGACTAATCAGCATTATTGTCAACATTGATTAATGTGAATATAGTGATACAGTGATAATAATTGCACTATAAATAAAAATTGTAATGCTAATATAGTTGAGGTTTATTCACAATGCGTATCATAGAAATTCTTATGTAATATTCTTACGCTTTCCTTCTTGCTTCTGACTGAAGAAATTTCTTTCACATCTAACAGCTTTGTTAGCCACATTGGCATAATTGGCAATTACATTATAATACTCGTATTATGAAGATCTCGTACTATGGGATCCAACTTCGGTCTAAATGCCCAAAAACTTTTTTGCTTATTTAAGATTTGAAAGGCTAAAAATACTTTTGTTTTTACATTCAACAACTACATATTCCTACAATTAATAAGGTTACACAACGTAGTTTTCTATGAAAAAAGTTTTTATCCCTAAAACGTAAATGCAATCATTGAGTATAATAGTAAGAGGGAAGATGTTATTACTTTATTACCTCCTTTATTATGTAAAACTGAAATATGACATGCAGCTAATATAGGATATCAGTCATCATCATAAGAGATTACGCTAAGGCACATTTAGCAGCAACAGCAAAGATAGAGGTAACTGCGACTTACAAAATAGAGTATTTTACATGTTATTAACTACAGATACTCTGCTGCATTAACTACTGAAAACTTCCCGTTGTATCTACCTATGTATATTTTATTCTCAGTAAATCCCTGCAAAACTCATTCCTAATCGCAATGAAGTTTCTGTTCACTGTGCAGTGTAGCCTAAGCTGATACTAATAATTTTATCTTTATTAGTTTTAGCTAAACACAATTTTAAGAAGTTCAGCCTTTCATGCAATTCACGTACATTCGACCGTATTAGAATATTAAAGTAGGTACCCAATTACTTTTGGTGTAAAGTTTACCACTGTATTGATGGAACATTAAAAAACCAAAATCATTTATATACGGATTTCTGTTTGAGCTGCTACTTGGCTACACTTCTCAGGGAAATTTAAATAGGTATATAAGACTACGTGGATTTCATTTGTATTTAAACAGGGGCAACAGCACTTACATATGAAAACATAAAATTACGACCATAATATCAGTACCTATTTAGTTATGGATCTTAGAATTAGTTAGAATTAGTATAGTAGTCACATATATTACAGCAAATTGATAATGAAGTTTACGTTAGAAAGAACAGCAAATTATATGTCAATATTAAATGCACAATAATTTCCTGTTCCAGCTTCCAACCAACCAACTATAGCCAGTCATTTTTAATTCCTGCATAGTTTCTTCTTGGAAGTTTCCATTTACAAAATATCATCTTTTCTTTTTGAATTTTTTAATGAAATACAATTTTCTGCCACTACGAAATGTCAAATATTTATAAGAAGAATCATTATTAAGAATCACTGCCTATTTCTATTATTCCGGTTTTAAACGGCAGCTCGTTTGGTACACATTTCTTTGCATCTATCCAATGTATAGTATTCTGTAGCTTAAAGATTTATTTTATATTCATTTGCCTAGTAAACCTATTGTTCACTGGGGTGGTACAATCAGTTTTCATTTTCACATCATAAAATACCAATGTAGATAGTAAATAATATTAAATAACGTTTTGCTTCAGTCCCCACTGCGGAATACCGTAAATATTTTTGCCAACTATTCATTGCAACCAAAGAATGAGAAGAGCGAGATTTTTAAGAAGTAACAGATTCATTTATACCAGGAAATAAATCCTGTTCTCTCGAGTCCAACTAGAACAAACAAAATTGCTTGCCAATGAGCATGTTTTGTCTTTCGAAGTTTACTTGAGATTTGACTAAATGTATCAGACTTTCTCATTAAATCCTAAAGCGTTAGCTCTGGTTTTGTTGCATAAAGTAAAGTTATGTTACATAAAGGGATCTTACAGCATTTACTCCTCTAATACAGTTTAGAACAATTTCTAATTCTGTTACTTAATATAAGCTCAGCCAGTATTCATAAGTCGGACTGGAGGTCCAGAATAATTTCAGAGACACCGATTTATTCTTATTATTTGGTGTTGTTTATTATTTGGTGTTGTATATTGAACAGTACAACCGTATGCTATGCAGAGTATTATAATTTATAGTCATTTACAAATAAAACAATTACTCTAATGCTAATGGTTAGAAGGGTAATGAAACTGAAGATGCATGTAGTAGATAAAATGTGTGCAAATACTTTGTATAAAGAAATATATAGGTACAGATATTGTGGGATGCACAGAGACTGGATATACTCAGATGCACTTACAAGTACATACACTGACTGTATAGCTATGCACGTATGATTACATAAATAAATTATTGCGAAGTGCTTTGCTATTATTAGAGAAAGAGCCCTATCTAAGAGCTAGTACTTTTTGTCGATTCTTTTACTGTAAACAGAGTACGTACACTACATATATACATTTCACATGACAGAAACTTGCGGTTTTTTATCTCACACAAGCAATAAGCTGGCGCCCAATCGTCGGCATCCAGCCGGTGTCCATCCTTCAGGACAAACATGTTCTATCTGTAATTTGGTGTTTGGCTGTGTACCATGCACACAGTTACCGCATCCCAACTAATACACAAACACTTATACGCCATTATTACAACTTCTCGCTACCTCATTGCCTCATTCATTGGGTATACAAGAATGAAGAAGGGTAAAATAGTAAAGTCATTAAATATAATTCCTCATCTTCTCGTCTTTAGAATAACGAAATTGATGAGTCTGCATATAATTAATGGTACTGGCAAGTAATAAGTACAATTTATGTCTATAATGCGCTGTACTTTGTAACGCATCCATTAGTGGTCACGTATTCAAAGGAATCTTTCGTGCAACCCCAATGAATGCTGCACATGCAAGCGAGAGAGAAGAATTAACGTTTTGCAAAAGATTTGCATATACATTGTGCATAATTGCACTAACCTTATACAACAGAATATATGCCAAGTTCTCTAGTGCCAAATTAAGTGTCATAAAAACAATGCATGGTAGAATTCAGGTTTATTAGCTATGTAAGGACGGAATGACCCTGTACAAATCCACTTCATGGGATTTATTACAATAGCTCACCACTACAAACGTGCCTTTGACTTCTACCGCTTGCTAATATACTTTCTACAAAATCTTCTATAATGTTCTTGAACGTAGCTAAGTAACTCGAGTTACGCAAAGAAAATAAGTCATAACAGCTCTTTTTCCCATTTCTTCCATCTTTCCTTCAAGTTGGCGCAGTGAAGTGTAAGTCTCAGGATTTTCTCGTGCACCTGCTACTCTTAGTGACCCTTTTTTCCTGAATTAGCGCAGAACATTTTACCTACTAGTATTAGGTATAGCTAGTAGAAAATAGGTTAGACTCCAATTAAAACTAGATGGAAAACAGTCAGATTCCTTAAATGCTTGCTTGGCATGGAGTATTAAATTAAAATTATACTCATGCAACATAGACAAACTCTCTGAAGACCTAAGTTTTACCTTTCTAATTCTCCAGAGGAATGTTATTACAATGCTGTGATTCTAAGTCGTGATTCTAAGAAAATCTGTTTTGCCAAATGACATTTTCTTTGTCCCCCTACCTTATTGCGCACGTAATGATTTAGCAAAAAGAATTTATACTGTTTTTACCACCTACAGATATACTAAGAAGAGTATTACATTTTACCTTTCGACTAGTCTTATCACTACTCCTGACACAAATGCAATGAAGTTATATCTTTGGCCTTACGTGAAGAAAAAAGCGTTATAAGCCTGCAACATGTGTGTTTTGTCATTAAGAATGGAAATGACTAATGTGTTTTGTGTAGCACACGGTGGTGAGCTTAAGTCTCCCTACAGTGATACATCTCGTAATAAAATCCTACGCTAGTCCTCCCGTAATGTTGCTACATACATGATTCATGAATCATAGTAGTAAGAAAGTCAACTAGAGATATACATTATAGGATTGGTATAATTTCTTGATGTCGTAATCCATGATACATAGTATTCCTACGACTTCTAGCAGGTACCTGTACACATCTTAGTCTACTAACAAGAGATAAATAAATGTGCAAATATATACATGTCTAATATGTCTACCGGAAAGAGTTGAACTACATATAGAAATAGAGGAAATCAAATCTCGTAAGTTGAGAACTTAGGCGAAATACCGTAGAATTTCATAAAAGTAAAGGCAGAGCAAATATTTTCTCCTGTGTTTTAATAAAATATATCGGAAATTCCTGTTTACTTTGTATGAAATGAGGTTGGAAGCTGCCTTCCAGTCCTGAGAGTTGTTCTTAAGTTAAGTCTCTCAGCATGCGACTTTGATATGACATGTGTAATGAAATTCCTGAAGGAAAATGACGACAGATGTTTTTCTACAAAGTTAACTCTCTGAGATTTCTTTTGACCTGGTGCATTTGATGACTAGATTTTTCTTATTGTGAGTACACGCAATTTATTTCGCCTATACGAGCAGTTTAGTTAGACATCTAAGCAAGTGGACCTTATATTTTATCCTATCTAGCCTATTTATTATCTAAATGGTCTTTGTGTTTTCATTTTACTTGCACAAGTAGATTCATGTTTATTCCATCTGTAGTACAAGTAAATAAGTAGATATCTGTACATACATTACCAACGAGCCGGAATGATGCATTACCCTCGTTAACTTCTAGTAAGCTACTCAAGCGAAAAAGCAAGTGATGGAAGTTTATCAGCGTAAAGGAAACCACGATAAGTAAATCTTTTGTCCTGTTGGAAACTTTACCTTTTCTCAGTCGCTCTACTATAAGCACATCTATGGAAGGAATGGTTGCAAAAACAAATAGCTAACACTAAAATAGGAGATAATACTAAAGACAAAACAAAAACAGAAGCGAACAGGAATGGATGGGGAAAGAATACATAAACGTAAAGGGATGGAAAATCTTTCGCTCAATTCCACTGAAGGAACGTTGTATTCTACCATGGCATCTTAAGGAATAAGACAATAATATGAAAAGGAGGAATATCAGGAGAAACGAAACGAGACAGACGGAACAAGACAGTGAATCTTCGCGTGGCCATCACATCTCCCATCCATCCATTCATTTCATTCACTTCTCCGGAGCACTTTGCTTTTTCTTTGTAAATGTACATAGAAGAGTTCTTTTATCCTTCCCACAATTGTTACATATATATGTACATGCATATACCTACCTTCCTTCCGTACAATTCCCGAAGAATGCACCAAAAACCAAAGATTCAAAAATATATGGCTGCCAACAGTGGAAAAAGGACACTCGTATTGTATTGTATATCTGTAAGAGCAAGCATTTATAATAATACTCTGTGTAAGTACAATGGACAAGTTAAGTAATGTACGTAGCAGGACTATTGTTGCAGATTATATGTGTGTAAACTATAAGAACTGTGATGTGCTGCTGGTTACAAAGTAAGTGAAGCTGAAGACTTATCTTTTACTTCTATCACAGACGTAGACGCAAGAAGAGTAAGGATGAGTTGCCGTTGCCGTGCACTTGCTCCACTCAACTCACTTCTGCCTGCCTAGCCTTGTCTCAGCATGCACTAACTTTTTTGAGGGAAACGAGGAGATAGGATCGAGCAAAAAGCTATTTTGCAGTCTACTCGAGTAATCTCATCTCACTTCTCTCAGTTGAGCTCAGTCAAGTGAACCGTCATCATATATGGCGTCGCATTGCAAATATTTTTCCATCAAATGACAGACTAGCAAGAGCAAACCCCCCTGAACCAATCACACTTCCGCTCCTAATAAATTACTCATTCCAAATAAATTTCGTGTGTGAGTGCAATTTGCACATTAAACACTTATTTTTAGAATGAGACTGTGCGAATATTTTCCTTTTCGTTCTTTCATTTCCGGAAAATTTAACCATTTGCCTAAGTGGGGAATGTAATTAGTAGAGCTACTTCTACGTTGTCAAACTGTCACCACCAAGAATCTTAATTCACATTTGTATTCCATGGGCAAAAATAGTGTAAAAAACCGTTTTATATGAATTAGGTAGTAATGAAAGGACGGGGAACCTAAATACACACTTATATTCCGCAGGGATTCGCCAATTTCCCTGCGAACCACTCTCTATCTCCCTTTTTAGGACGAGGAACATCTGCCAAGAATACCGAGTACTGGAATTGGAAAGGAAGGAATATAAAGTTGCCTTAAGAGCAACTGAGTGCAGAAAGCAAACCTGTGTCTAACAATTTAGCAAGTATTTGTGAAATTGTAAACTACCCCAGGCAGTTGCTCCAAGCAAAGTCTTACCTAGCCCAATAAGATCCATTCCTTTTCATTGCCATTCTCCATCAGAAGAATCAACCAAGGCTAATCGCAAGTTACTAACCTCAACTTAACTTGGTAAGTGAAAGAGACAACATTCACAAACGTAGTTATATATACGTAGAAGAAGATGAGAATCATTTTCTTATTCCCCGAATACATTCTTCTACGTTGACTCTGCATATTACCGGTTTAGTATAGTATCTCTCCCTCAGTGTACAGAAATGTCATGCCTCTGCAAACAATTCAAAGCCCAACAAATATTGAATGTGCAAAGTATATTTCTAATCCTATTATATCTGTATCAGTAAGTACTTTCTTACACATAGTTACTATTACATCGCAGTTAGTCCATTCTATTTAAGGTACTTTAATATCAGAATTACTATATCTAACCTTCTAAGTATTTCTTCCTCGCAACTAAGCGAAAAGCTTAACATTAAATCCGGGGATAGGATCTAACAATGTTACTGTAGGGGAAAAGTTTAACAAGGCTTCGAAAAGTAGGCCTTTGCTACGATCCACTGGTGGGGAAGTTCTAGGATATTGTGGTCTCTTTAAATACTTTCTATCTAGTTTGCTGAATTGAGCTGGAACAACTTTAGGGATTAACGGAGTCCTCCAAGGGAAAGAGAACTGTTTCAAAGAACACAATGCTAAAGTTAGCTGTCTTCAAATACACATTCAGTCTGCTAAACTTTTAAGTGTTGACAATTCGAAATAAATTTTACTACAGAAAGTAGTTATCTATTCATCGTTCATCATATTAAAAATTCGAATGCTCTAAAAAATTTGTATTGAATCTTGCTTTGACAAGCAAACTTAAAGTTTATCATCTCATTGCCATGTAATGTAGGTTGATCCAAGAACATCCAGATCAAGTGACATCTTTAATTATTGTGGTCACTTTGTAGTAAGTAGTTGTTTTAGCAATTTGTAATAATAAGCAATTGCAAAATAGAAAATATAACACGTCAATTCTAGTACATTTGACTTTTGCATACTGATAAGAATTGTCGCAAATAGTGTTCATTTAATAATCACTTGCCTTAGGTCATTCATAGGTTGGTTAGTTAACTTATCTGAAGACTAAGAGGTACTCATATCAGCATACTATGCTAGTAAATATATTATAATGGCCACAATTGATGAGACAGGGAAGCAGTAGATTTTGTCGTTGATTTTTATTGTAGTGGCTATTATCCTCAAATTGTCCAATGAATGTCTGGGTTGACGCGACACAAGACACTAAAGGATATCACATTCAAATATTCTACGTCTGTAACTACTTGCATCATGGCCGCTGTTAGTGGCTATTATCCTCAAATTGTCCAATGAATGTCTGGGTTGACGCGACACAAGACACTAAAGGATATCACATTCAAATATTCTACGTCTGTAACTACTTGCATCATGGCCACTGAAATAATATTTGGGGCCTAAACGCAATTGGTCATAATTGCGAGAAACTCATACGACATGCAGTATTGGCATTTGGGAGATATTTTCTTTGGAATAGTTTCTTTCTTCTCTACAATGGTTTCGGTACTTTGTGCACGTTGATATAGATGTAAATGTGGGAATGAGAATTAGGCTACACTTCATAAGATAAGTAAACATTGGTGGTAGTTAGTAAGTTGGGCATTATCTTCGAACACTTTGAAGTTGAGTAGGCAAAGAGAGGAAACCGACATGGAATTACAATGTAAATTAATTAATAAACTTGGGTAGGCCGAATTGTTTGATTAGTAAGAGTAGGAGATGGAGTGTTGGTTAAAGAGCCTTGCAGATAAGTTACCCACTACTTACAAGTATGTGGAATGATTAGGTAAATAGGAAAAAGTTTTTTATTTGCACGCTAACAGCAGGCTCGTATCCTATTTTAAACTTTTAATTCAATTTCATGTAACACAGAACAGAAGAGTATCTTCTTTTAGTATTTAAATAGTTAAAAGAAAAGGACATAGGAGCCTTGGATGATGATGAGAGGAACTGTTTGAAATCTCCTTGTGGTTTAACTAACCATGAGCTTTTATCTAGGATATTTAGTTAATGTGGCTTTCTTATATAGTGAGAGATCTACTTAGATCGATATAGACATAGTAAATACGTAAAATAGTAGAGAATGATGCAGAGAAGGCAGGCAGGCAGGGATTTGTCTTTGTTTCAGAGTAGGTATGTTTGAAAGTATGTAGGATGTGGGTAGTTCAAGTTGTGTAGTGCTTTTATGGCTAGTAAACCAAAACCAAGTTGATTGCGTATTCAATGAAATAATGAAATGGTATATATACTACTACAGAAGAAACAGAATGCACAATGGCTAAATATTAAGCAGTCTAAACTATATTATCGCCAATGCAAAAAGGATCATCGTAGAGAGGTAGATATAATCCCTTTTTATATAGAAGATATATAAAATCCGTCAGAAAATTCATGTCTACTAACTACAATAGTAGAAGAGTGTCTGTAGAATGGTGTAAGAGATAAGGAGATGGGCAGAGAGAGAGAGAGAGAGAGAGAGCTAGGACAGGGACTATTTATCTGGTTTACATTATAGAGTGATTCGAGTTTGTCCTGCTAACACTTTGGTTGGGAAGCGGAGTTCACGTCCACGTCTATTTGGCTCCTGTGTTATGTTATGTTAGTGCAATTGGATTGCCATGCCAGGGCAAATCTCATCTCATTCTCACAGCATCCCATCCCATCAAATCATTCGCATCACATAGTCACATCTACACACAGAGAGAGAGAGAGAGAGAGAATCTGGCAGAGAGGAGACCACATCAGAGCAGATTGCAGCATTCCCTCCTCTCCTAGTCGTTCGTAGTAATATTATAACTCTGAGTAACTAACTCGTGCACATTCTACACTCCAACTACCTGCATTCCCTACCTATCCAGTCAACTTAAGCTAACAATAAGATTTTACACATCCATTCCATTGGAGATAAGAGGGATGGCTCTGCCCTGCCTCACACTAAGTAACTACATTATGTACAGCTTATTATGTGAGTGTACTGTAAAATGTAAATCCATTTCAGCCAAGCTGCAAAACCTGACGATCAGTTCGTCTGACAAACTCCTTTAACTCCAGTCACACACATTCACATTAGGAACTTTGCATTAGTAGCCTCTACTTTTACGCTATCTCGTTACCTATGCACCCACTCTACACTTTTCCTCTCTCTCTCTCTATCTCTCTCCAGTCTCTGCTCTTCCTCTTCTTTGCCAAATAGCAGGAGAGAGAGACAGAGGAGTGTATAAGACTTGACTTTGGCTTAGCTATACTTGAATCCGTTTAGAGCTCATTCTCTTTGTGATCGTCCTCCTGTCAAGACAACTACAAACACTCAGCAGTCAAAGTGGAATTTTCAACCTGGATCCACTCCGGGCGATAGCACAACTAGCCCTCTAGCCCATTCGTCTCCCTTTCATCTCTGCCACTCTCTTTTCCATTTCTGCACTTGCAGGCCATTTCGCATTGTTACAAAAGTAAGTAACCCTCCTCCATTCATATAATACTCCCTCGCTCCTCACTGCTCACCGATTTTGATTGACTTGGAATTTACGTATTGAATCTCAGAGTGGATTACTTTCATTCGACAGACTCGATATATGTACACTACTGCAACTTCTCTATTGTCATCTTCGACTATAGATACGTGCAATGTGAAATTGTTTGGCTTCGTAACAGAGTAGTACACAGATACGTCTAAAATAAATGAAATAGAATACTTTTCTCCATCCTCATTTTTTCACTGTTGCCAATAGTTGACTACAAAAGGAGACTTAAGTGATACTGTAGTAGTGGGAAGTGCAACTGATATCTTGTGATCCGTATCCACTTTCTTTTCTTCTCGACACAACACATTTCTCTGTATCATATCAGGAAGACGACCTTTTCCAAGCGGACCTGCCTTTAAACAAATTCCCATTCGCATCGCCTTTTTACAAAATATCATTTTCTATACTCACTCTCCTGTGTCTTACCATTTGCCCCAGAAAAAGTTTCGGAAATATAGGGAAATTCGTGTATAAAGTGCATCTGACGTAAATGTATGTAAAATGTTTCTCCTTTTCATTTCCAATTCCAAGTATTACTTAGTAATATTTAGATATCAAGCCTAAGTATTAAAATATTATACAGCACATGCAACTCGCTATAGTATTGGCATTCCTTCGATGTGTAAACAGAGCCAGATGTACAATTGTATTGCAATTTGCTCCAAATACTAGAGTCTTCTGCAGGAAATATTATGTTAAAGTTCTCAGTAATTGAGGATTAAGTTACTAGCACTCTAACGATTTACTGGATTGTTTTCAGATACTTAGCTATAACTTTATACGCTCGAAGTTAATCTTGTGTAGCTCTATCATTCTGGGAACACAATAATTATTTTATGCACAAAGGAACGAAATGTAGAAATTCCAGTAGATCCGCTTTACCATTTCAAATATTGAAACGTGCGTCATGAGGAAATACTAAGACCAGCTATTATTTAATTGACTGTAAATAGTTTTCATTAAATGACTATCCTACAGTGATCCATGTTCGAAGAATCCGTTTCCATAATTCTCTACTTGCCAATACATTATAGTTAATTTAGTTAAATACAGAAAATTGCATAATTACTTTTTAGTTTCGTTATGTTAGCTGTCCCAATTTTAAAATAAGGGTTATGTTATGCAACTAAGTATTTCAATAGTTTAGTACAAAATTAAGCAAACATTTTTTGTGTTAAGATTTTATCAGGCCACTTTTACAATATTCATATTTCCAGTTAATAATAGTATTATTGTAAAGGATTTACAGTTGGTATAAATGTGATTGATATGCATGCATGCATGCATGCAAAGATAAAGATAACATTTCAGTTTATCTTTGGATATTTTATCCTTTCTAACACATATATCTATCGTTCCTGGGCCATGCGGGATATGTACCCCAAAAGACGATCGTGTTCAAAAACATTTTGTTTTTGAAACATATCGACGATTGTAGTGAGCTTCCAACAATATCATTGAACTTGTGAATTAATAGTATCCAATTTTACTGAAGTGACGTAATTATTTATAGAACATCATGGGTTTGAGATTGCAGTGTGGATTTTGTTGACACAACTGCCGCTACCATTGCCATAACCTATAAAAAAGCGATAAATTCCCTGAGCCAGAGTATATGGTTACCAAAAGCAATACATTATATTTAACTGTATAGAAAAACACGGACAACTCTATTCAGTATAGTTTATAAAACTCAATAAATCGGAGTAAGTACTAGCACCAGTTTGCAAAAGCTTGATAGTGTGCTTAGTGCTCGAAACTGCTGGTTCGGCATTTTGGAAACTAGGACATATATTTATTCCTATTCTGAAATAACTGAAACTTCAGTGGCAAAACACATGGCCATTGGTGCACATGTTATATACGTAATACGTAAGTAAGACAAACATATAGTAAGCTTAACAAAACCATTTAAAGAAATACATTTCTCTATAGTTGAATTGCTTTCAAACTGTAGAAACAAAATCACATAATATGTAGTAGACTCCTTCCTAGAGTACTACTAACATTTTCATCTTAACTGGTCTTCTTATACCATGGCACGATTCAGTTCTATAGTATCCACACTAAAAAGATTTAATATTATCATTATATTGGTATACATAGCAAACATTAGTATAGTGAAGTTGTAAGGAAGCCATAAGAGATAGATATTGTTTGAAGTTATGAAGGTTATATATATTAGTTATGAAGGTTATATATATTAGCTATATATAGATAGAATAGAATAAGCCATCATACATAAGCATGTGAAACTGGTTGATTTTGGAAAAGTCTTTTGGCAAATAGTTTTGCTTATTCTTTTGCACAAAGATTTTTTGCTGACTACTTATAAACTAGTGAAGCAGTAGTGACGTGACATGTTGGCTCAGTACTACAATCCATTCCGTAGATAAATTCAAGGCAAGTGACTTGTATTCCATTTCGCTTCTTTTCTGATGTACCGCCTAAAGTTTTGCAGAGCAGGGACAGAGGAGAGGCAAGAATGACTGATCTGAATTCTGGATAAAGCAGCCATAGTAAAACCATAAATAAAAAAATATAATTTCCATGTAGCAGCATGGTAGGATCTACGATGGTGTCGACTTCTAAAGTGGTTCTTCATGTTCCCAGGGCCGAAGTACTATTTGTACAACTACAGGTGAACATTTGACAGTTAGTCATAGTAGTCTCTCTCTCTCTCTGAAAGTGTTGAATAGTTAAAATTTCATAAAGAACGAAACTGGAAGTACATATAGTAGGTTTGTACAAGATCTAAATAATATTTATTTTATGCATCGGAGCATAGTATCAAAAGTATCAAATTACATTTCTGCACAGGTACTTGTTGAAGTTTTCTTTTACCTTTGACTCGTTCCTTTCCTTAGAGAAATATAAATAATACGTGTCTAATGCAGATGTTCTAGGTGCTGTGTTGTGATGTATATTACAATGTATGAATTTATTATTATTATGATTATAGAAGCTGAGCACTCACTCTTTGTCAGTCAGAGCTAGCGAGCAGTTTCAGACTTGCGAGAATTACTTCTGAGCTCGAGAGATTTGCTTTACATAAAGAGTACAATGGATGTATCTTAACATCATCGCATCGCCTGCATTGTAATATTAGTAATAATACTGCGTAGGCAGGCAGGTAACATATACATAATACATCCTCAACGGCAAAAATAGTAAAGACTCTGTTGCTATTTTATGACGAAGGAGACTTGCAATTGGGAGCTATAAAACCCGACTACGATTCTACAATACGATTGCAAATGGTAGTATAAAATAATGAATACGAATTTACTACTAACCCTACGTCCTAGAGTTATTTCCATACTATCTACAATGTTAGGCTTAGCTAAGGAAAGAAAACTATAGTAAGAGATACGTAGTATCCGTCTGCACAGAGATTTGGATGTGATGTGCTAGCGTCATAATGTTATAGTAAGTACCTTGAAAATTAAACTCGATACTAAAGGAAAGAAATGAAACGCAAGAGGAAAACTATTCATTGCCGACAATGAGTCAAGTCATTGTACTTTACTACTCTTTATTACACTTTTGGAATACTATAGCAGTCCTCGTAAAAACACTTGCACGTATGTACCCACATAGGAGTTTCTTTACCAAGTCTTTGTTATGTCCATTCTATTTTCCGTAAGTTGCTTCATATCGTAACGTAAAGTATCAACATAAAACTACAAACAGGAAATTCTAAAATTAAAAGCGTACAGAAAAGGGATACACTTTTATTTTCTCTCCGTCGGCTGCGATTCACAGAAGGATTACCGTCATCGTAATAGATTTGGCAATATTTCATGTGCTAATCATAGTAAATGCACATTTAGCAGAATGTTTACTTATTTAGTGAGTGTTGAGGTTCTGGCATTATTTTCATTGCATAACAAATCGAAATAGAAATACCAAGTTATGGTAATTCAGCTATTCTTACTGTTCAGGTATACGAGACATAAAAATTTCTGCAACTAATCTCGCTTTTTCCGGATTCAGGGGGTGTTAATATTTACTATGCACATTTATTATGCATATATTTATAATCTCTGTCTGGCAACAACGAACTTTGAACGATAGACTAGCTGCAAACAACTTAATGCATCTGCAAATACTCATACTCGAACTAAAGGATTAACTAAGTTGACAGGTTACCTCTACTGTCAATGTTAGCTTGAACAAGTAAAGTCCATTTAATGCTAGAGCATATTTTATACCTACTCTGCTTTACAATAGATGACAAGATGACATAAATATCACTCTCCACCATTATATGCACTCACCATTACGACTTTTATAAACTGTCTGTTTTAGCATTGAGCTATGACATGACGTAACAATTTCAGAGTGAGTCAATATTTATTCATCTCTCTGAAATTGTTCTTGAAAAGTTTGACGAGGTTGCATGTGGCCTTTCAGACTACGTAATTATAGTGCCTAGCTATTAAAGGTTCATAATAATAATAATAATAACATTATTCGATATTCTTTATGTGAATTAATTTGTTTCTCATGCCTGAATGTGTTTCAATTACAATTTACTCTTAGAAATATTTTGTAAAAGATCCGGTGATCATTCATTGGCAAACTACAAAGCTAAAATGCATTGTTAGAGTTGTTTACGTCCCACACATACTGAATCTTGAATTAAGTTAGTATCTGAAGAAAACAGGACGAGGTTCTAAGAAAAGTAGCAAAATGCTCGGAATATAGGCGTAGGCACTTCAAAACAAGAGCAGACCTAATTTTTTGACGGATTCTTTGCTACTTTAAGTACTTTCTTATGTT
>JABASI010003120.1:0-17399 GCA_019776505.1 Tomocerus nigrus | reverse complement strand
GCTACGGGGATAATTATTAGCTAATAGATAAATAGATATATTAGCTAATAGACAGCTAATATATCTCAGGTAGTTTTATTTAGAGAGCCATGGCCATAAATATGTATGTATATATTAAAATACACAAATAAACACTACTCATTTCATTTACACGAAACTAATTATAATTTACTATAATAGCCATTCGCATGTAGGTAAGTATATATTATTATGCACCTATACAGACAATCCACAATGGTCTTCGCAAATTAATGAGATAAATAATATTATACTGTTACTGAAAATGAATTACAAAAATATGTAAGTGTTACAATTTTAAGAAACTCGTATTTATTATATGACTAATTTTTGAAATAATTATAAAGTGACATTTGTTTGGTATGACATCCTGGGATTCGGTTGCAATACATTTATATTTTTGATAAAGCTACACGGACGTATAGGATCTTTTTTGCACCATATTCATAGAACATTTGTGAGGAAACATTACACCAGTAAGAAACTTCTCTGAAACGGTTTGCAGATCACTGATACAGGGAGAAAATATGCTCAAAACGATGTAAAGGATGAAGCTTATTCCAGCAACCCACCAAGATATCAAGACCAGGACGAGAAACCAAAATATTGAATTTAGACAGTTTCCTAACGAATTTCCTTCTCCCAACCCCATTTCGCAAGAAAACTCAACAAGACTTGTCAGCACCTTACATAAAAATAGAAATATTATCAGTTAATACCGAAACATGCTTGTTTTACAATTAAATACATACCTATTTGTATAAATTGATTTTTATAGTCCTACATTTTATACTTTTACACTAGCTTTACTAGAATGTTCGCTCCACAGTTCGCTGTAAATGCAAACTAAACTAGCAAGGTAATAGTTTTCATTTTGTATCATGCAATTAAAAGATTGCTTAAAAAGGCTTACGATTTTACGACGATATGCGATAGCTGCTGAATGTTGACACTGGATAAATGTGGTAAAATAACTATTCCGTAAAGCTCACCGTTTAATGTAGTACAATGACTTCCGATAGGTAAATATGTACACAGATTGTGATGACTAATAATCATGCATATAATATGGGCATGTTAAATGGCTAAATGTTTGCCTTTATCAAAAGGTTTTTGTTTTAGGACAACTGCGTGTGACACTTGTAGTGTAGATGCAAACTATGTAAAGTTGTAAAACATATCGAATGATTGAATGATGTGATTACTTATTGCAGTTAACTACTATACTACCTACCCAAATACAACCTATGGTCTATATTATACTTATGTATATGCAATATGTATACTATGACATTGAATTAAAAGATTCTCGCCATTGCATTGCATAGCAGTTATCTAGCACCTAGCAGTCATATACCACACAAAATTACAGTAAAATTCACTTAGGTACATAAAAACGAAAAAAAAACATTGGGAGAGAGATTAAAATGACAGTATGTACGGGAAAGTGATAATTAAATGAAGTTAGTAATGAGAATGAGATAAAGAATCCATCCTTGCTAACAAAAATGTATCTGTAGAATGCAGCTAAGCAATTTTAAGCAATTGAGTATAAATGGATATTACTACATTGAGACAGATCGCTTGTTTGAAAACTTTCTAACCGAGTTTTAATTTTTAACATGGAGTTATAAAGAAGGTTTACTGTGCAAATGCAACAACAACAGTATGAACGCTAGTTCATTAGTATTTATTTCACTATCTATGAACTATATACCTACCTACTGTGGGACAAGTCAATTTTTTTTATCACACTTGTTGTAAGCAGATATCTCAGTTTTATCTGATTCCTTTGTGAAGCCACATAATATAACTATATGTATTTCATTTGCGTTTTGAATACAAACATTCACTACGTTCGTGGTTTTTCAGATGCAGTACCTAATATGGATGATAATATTGGTAGGTACTTACTGACTGAGTGATGATGAAAATGAAATGTAAACATTAATACGGATACGCATTTGGAAATAAGATGTCATTTCTTAACTTAAGTAATACAACAACATAAAGATTAACTTTGGCTATTGTTTAACGAAATGATTGTATATACTGCCAATGTATTTCTTTCAATTCAATGCAATACCACGACATAAGCACTATGTTATCTAAAACTTATTTGCATATGACATAAACATGTTATTTAAATTTTTTAGTGGTGATTTAAGACGAAATGTTAAGCCGATTCATGTGAAACATTCATTTCACGTACTTTGCTACTGTGCTGAAATAAATGCGTGACAATTTGTAATGGCCATGGTCCTGCATGTACAAGGGATGCAATCATGAATCCATGCCCAGCTCCATCATTCAGCACACAATTGTATTTTAAAAACAAAGGTCACTACTATACATAGATGTCCAGTAATAGCCAGAAGAACTTATTTTATATTTATTTATTATTTAGTAGATACTTCATTTCATACATAAACATAAATATTAGCAACGTTATGTTGCATTACAAATAAATTAATTTATAGCATACACCGAAAAAGTACAATAAAATCTGTAACTTTCGGGTTTCGACGAATATTATACTGTATTATGCTACCGTATACACTGCCACACTTATTGACCGCTGAAAGAAATGATGTTTTATGGCACTGCGTACTGTAGTATGTGATTGCGTAACGTAGAGTGGTATACTAATGTGTGCTCAACTCACTAACTAGGATTACGAAGATGATGATGATGTTCTCCTTTTGTCTGTAGCTATTTAACTATTATGGGCGTACGTAGTGGGGTGACAATGGGAAATAATGAACTCGTCGATTAATAAATGTGGTTAATAAATGTAGAAATAAACACAAATAGTTGAAATAGAAATAACGAAAAGGGGAAATATTTATTTAACTGTAAATAAGGATATTTATGATTGAATTACGAATGCTATTGTGCTTGACACACACAAAAGCGGGATTCCCTGATGAGCAGGTATTTTACCTTTGCTGTCGTAAGGAGAAGATCCAGGAGTAGACTAACTCTGTCATTTCATTGTTGACAGGTATTTTCATGCACACAACATAATCTATGTACACAGGTAGGTAGCCTATTGACATTCGGTATAGCAGAGCAAGGCATGCAATTTTCGTGGTAATAGCTTATAGTATTATACATACTGGGACTTCCTATTAGGTAAATGTCCCTTTGTTGAGTACGGAGAGCTTTGGAGGGCTCCTTCCGTACTCCTGGAAAAATTATCATATTTAAGCTGGTGCTTACAACAGTTAAAATGACGCCAACAGTTTATTTTCTTGAGACTGCATTTTCATTTGTGGATTGTCTAGCGTTACGCATAATTTTATTTCCAGTGTTTACTTATACAATCTGTTTTTGTTGGGTTCCTGTCATAACATTGACTTTGGCCGGATTCAGTTATTCATTTATAATATTATTTTGGTTAGAAATTTTGATTGCACGAAGACAGCTTTCAGATAACTACGGGCACTCGACATCCATTTTTAGGCGATATTCTCAAGAAGCATTTCATGTGTACAGTGTGCTCCGAATAATGAATGTTAACGTCAACAATTCATTCTCAAAAAAAGCCCTTCATGTCTTGTTACTTTCTTTAGCTTTTCTTACAGTCATCTGCACATTCATTAGCATCAAAATGTACGAACTAATTCCCATTCCGGGATATGCCGCAGCCCCTTTAATGGACTTTTATCTTTTTATTATTATATTTATGGTGTTACCATTTTTCGCGGAGATCTACGAAAACTCAATACTTTTTATAGCAAAAATGAAATCCACAATAAGTCACAACAAACTAAATAGGAAAGCTGTTTCAAGTCTTCTTCCCCTGTGTCTTTCGGTCGGTGAATATTTTCCGTTGAAGAGACAGACTGTCACTACCTACATTGAAGCCATAACCTTGTACACCATCAACCTCATGCTTTCCATTCGTATTTAGTTATCGTTTAGTTTTTTAATGTGCTCTTATACATTTTAATGTGAGTTTTTTAATGTCTCCTATCTCTCTTGAATCATTTTATAATATAATACTAGACAATTATTGTAGAACCAGCAACGGAATGGTATTAATTAAGTAAGACAGAACTTAAACTAAAAACATTAATGTATTACTAGACTGACATGTTATAGGCTGTATTAATGCATCATTATTCTTAATGTTTTGGCCGGTTTTATTGGAAGTGGCTTATTTCCACAGAGAGAATACATTTCTATACCTTTTTTAAAACTAAATAATTTGACTAAATGGTATAATTATCTAAGAAATCTCGGTACAGTTTGTTGAACGACATCATTGCCAAATTATTAGAGTATTATCCTTCATAACAATGTAACCAATTATAGTAATGACAGAAATATACCAATTAAGCCTGTAATTGCTCAATTATATAGGACCGGAAAATCATTATTTATATTTATAAGAAACAATATGATGTTACTTCCTGTACTCGCTGTGGTTTAGAAAGTCAATCGACATATCATTTTATTCTTCAGTGCTCTTTCCTTTCAGAAATGAGAAATAAGTTCATTCCAACTTTTAAAAACCGACCAAAACATTAACGTAGTAAATCATTTAAACATTTTGGTCTGGAATGGAAATTAATTTGTATTTTGAATTTTATAAAACTTCATGAAAAACGCTATAACCAGTATTTAAAAAGCGATGTTAATTTGCTGGTATTTTTTGAATTATATAACTTTATGATAAACACTGTATGTATATAGTATTTAAGAAAAGAAGTGACCGTAGTTTATTCGATTTTCTATTACATATATAATTGTCCCCCAAACTATGTACCATGTATCGGGCGGCGGGGCCATTGTTCGATAAACGCTATACTGAGTCCCGACATTTAAACTTTCATGAAAAAAGACATTTACTACAAGATAAAAGCTCAAAAACTGAAATCAATTTCATATGAACGTTCCCGGGAAAGACCACATTATTTTTAAGATGAGTAAATCTGAAATGTTCAATTGAATATAGGATTCCTCTAATTTTCTTTATCTTTTTTACTTTGAAATCACAACTACCTACATAATTGATTGAAATTGAGAAGAGAAGGATGTTTTCCTATCGATGTATAAAAATAATAATATATGGAATACTTTGATGAACGTAAATGGAATAATGATAATTACTTAATAATTAATTATCTTATTTATCAATATTTATTTTATGTCGACTAATTGACATATGACAAACAGTAAAAGTGAACTACGTTTAATTCGATTTTTTCACCTGCACAATAATGAATAATGACTAATGTTTGTGTAAACTGACTGTTTATTTATGGTTCCTCGTCGTTGACGAAATTGTATCATTTTTGCCAATCTTCCGGATGCCAATTGGATTTTGGATTGTGAAAAAGTGTTCGTGTCCCATCTCCCCACGGGTAGCGCTACAAAGTATAAGAAAATTGTCAATTTTATTTACACTTTCATCGTTTCATTGCATTTTGATCGACTGAGTTAGGTAGCTATTTTAAATGTATACACTTTTGTATGAATAAAATGAAACTCTCTCAATTTATTCTGAAATGACCTTGTCACGCTTTCGAAGATAATCGTATTCAACGTATTCAGGTTTCTCGTCGTGATGGTGCTTTGAGTGCTCCATAAACGTCGTAATAGTCAGAAGAACTACACAAGGGACGGCACCGAACAATGCAAGTTTCCTCCATAAGTCCATGCCCCCTACAAATCACATTATTTTTTGACATAGGTACTAACTAAGGATGATAAAAATGTAATTTTAAGGAATTTTTCTGAACAAATCCTGTTATGTGTTTGAGATTGTTCACTTTGTGCTGTATTGTATGTATTTGCGTATTATTACCTGCATGGGCTTGATTCTTAATGGCCGAAAATTGTCTTGCAGTTGTAGAAAATGATCTTTTGATTAATTGAGACATAATACTTATTAAAAACTACTGTTAAACAAAAACTCTGAAATTATAGTTGTGCGCTATTTGTCTACAACTTTTCCTGAGACTATTCTTTATTTGCGGTTCGATGTATAGGTATCTTGATAATCCCAAATAGCAGTGGAAGGCAATAACGGTATCTGAACAAAGCGAAAGAAGAGTAGGTGGCTACTTTATTATAACGGCATTATAAGCGCCTTCACTGGTCCAGTTTTTTATTGTGATGCACAGAGTTAAAAACATATGGCACATATAGCCAGTAGTACTATTAGTATTATACGTCTATATTACGTATAATGTAGCATTGAAAAGTATAAGTAGAAAGAGAAACCAAATAAGTAATGCAACTGGGTAACTTCGGGTTTTCCAGGGGTTAATCTCAGAAATTTATGATTTTGACAAATTATTTCGGTCAAATTCGACAGTCCTAGTATTTAGTCAAGTTAGGATAATGCCATATGTTTGGATGCGATTATAATGTAAAAACGTTGGGATGCAATGACGAACTTCTACTTGGACACTGAAACAAAAATCAGTCTAACTCTGTTATCAGGAAGACAAAGCCCTTCTGCCCGGGATGATGTGACATTGCATTATTATTGCGTATCATAGAAAAGTTCGAGAGGGAAAGTTGCCAAATCCTACTCGGTGGGTTCTTGATTCCTGGGACAGCAAAGGTTATTTTTTGCTACTGTTCAATAAACGTGTATCACTGTATCACAATCAAGTTGCATCTTGTGGCAAAAATAACTATTGAATAGGTACATTGTATATACTTACATCTCACAAAGTTAGAAAAAGCATGCAGCTATTTAGCTTAATGCTTTTAACCATTGTCTTTTTAGTTCACATTCGCATAAATGCACTGCTGCGGGTTACTATTAGCAGAAATAGTTGGTAGTTGTTGTAGGTATCAATAAATTAAGTTGTCCAGCAATCAAAAAGAACTCTCCTGCTATTGCTTTTTAACTTACAGTATTTTCGACTGACATAATAACATTATTATTAAACTTAATTGCTTTTCAAAGTATATCGTCCACTAACGTATATACGTACACAACACATATTTATTTAATCTGACAATCTTAGGACTTCGTATATTTATATGTTGCAGTCAGTTTGTACAGTAGGTAAGCATACGTATAAACGTGTGCTATATAGTAAGTTTGTAAAAAACATTTTTTCGAAATTCTATAAAAGGCTCTCCATAAGAGTTTTCATGGTCATGGAAACCGCTTTTCTGACAGATTTTGAAAGCGTAGACATAGACATATAACATATACATAGACGTTATGAGTGATATTAGATACCTACCTACCCGAACAAAGATTTTTTAAGTAAATGTTTCAGGGTTTTTAGAAAATATTCATTATCCAATGTATTCAAGCCTACGGTCGGGTTAGCAAATATTTCCACCAATGTAATTAAGCCTAACGGACGATATAAAAAATTAATTTAAATAATTTGGCGTTACAAAAATAGGAAGATGCCGCCCGCACAAGTCGTCACTTATAGGTTCGAACAAGCGACTGGTGATAAAATTACATGGGAAATGTGAATTTTATTCAAATCGATTCTCCTCTTTGACGAGTAGTCGTATCGAAAATCTGAAAAATGCAGTAGTTGCACAAAGATTTTGTCTAAAATCTGATGCTAAATCAGTTTGATTGTGTACTTCTTTTGGATGTTATGATCTCGAAAAGAAAATGTTTAGCAAGTTATTTTCTTTGTACTCTTTTACAAACCTAACTGAATTTAGAACATATAATGTACCTACGTATTATAGCCAATCCTTGTCATAATAATTCATGTAACTGTTAGGGATCTAACTAATGTTGTTTTTGGTTTTCTGAATTTATGTAAATTCTCTGTTTGTAATTACTTTTTGGAGCTTCAGTAAAACATTTGATGTCGTATCGCAAAAACATCTGGTAAGCTGTTCTGTCAAAAAGTTTTTTTCCTAAGTTTTCAATTTGATTTATTTGCATCTTCAAATGTTAGTTTTTTATGCAAACTAGGGATTTCAATGATTAAATTTAACTCTAATTATACAAATAATTTAAGATAGCGTATCTACTGGTATCTAGCTGATAAAATTTTTATATCTGCAGCAAGTGTAAGGCGAAATTTGATTTATTTTTGTAATAGTTGTTAAGAATCAATAGTACACCAATTTTAAATTTCGATATATCATTTATATTTGGCATGTGAAAGTGCAATCAGACGTGGCCTGGACTATAGGTCTCCTAAAACCTATGAAATGCCACTATAGTCGGCAGTCTAATTTGCATTTTAATAATGAACGAGAGCTCTCGTTCATTATTTTTAATTTTTAATTTTTACCACTCTCGAGAGTGGTAAAAATTATGAAGTCTAAAGCACTAGCCTCGCCTCATATAGTATACTTCATAATTTTTGACTTAAATTGCATAATATCTGACATATTACTAAAATGTAGATTATACTGGCGGCTGGCATTTCTTAACCGCAGGGGGCCTATGTGTAGTTTGTGTAGGCCACGTATGTGTGCGACCGCTAAAATATTAGGTATCTACATTGTAGATATCAAATAAAATATTTCACTGACTTACATTACTGGTGAAAATATCCCTCTCTGACCAAGACCAGACTCACTCGTTCACACTAAGTAAATATCTAGCAATATCTGATAATAACATGGCATGGTCATTGGCATTCCGTTAGAAATAGAAAACGATAATTGCATAAACAATGAGGCTTATTGCCTTTGATCCCTAAATAAATTATATTCCAATCTACTGCCCCTGTTTTTTAAAAACGGAACTCGAACTTCGACGCCTGACTTGGATGCATAATATACGATTTACGATGGCTGGAAGCCGTAATTAGGTCTCCTCCCTGGGGTTGGAAAATCATTAGAAATCTATTCCTGTCATGTTTCGCCTGATTTCCATGACAAATTTAAACAAGATTTTAAAAAATCTCATGGAAATCATCAAATCATGGAACTCACGACAAGCAGGGGCTACTAAAGCTCTTGTTCGTTGATTACTTTACAATTATCATTTTTTCTCTCTCTCAATTTGACTTTATAATATTTTAAAATTACCATTTTAATGAATTGAATATTATGGAATTTTTCAACAATTTTTATGTAATTATTCATTATTTTTTTAGCAATTAATATATTATTTCTAGTGTTCGTTTCCATATTATGTATATATTCAACATATTTTCAGGGATTTTTTAAATAATTTTAGGGATCCATTCGAATTGTTCCTTTATTTCTCCAGATATATAGTTTAGTAGAATAATGTGTATCCTGACAAAATAGACTGCCACCACTTGTAGACTTTCGGGTAACATTAAAAACTTCTTACCTTACTAGCCTAACTTAACCTCATAATCTAATGTTACTGGGAAAGTGTATACAAGCGGTGTAATGACCCAATGTCAGTTTAGATCGAAGTTAAGATTGGGAGTGATTCTAGTTATTTATTTTAATTTTTTGCTTGCTACTCGTCGCATAGATTCTCATCAATATCCCACTCATCCACCTCATGAAAGCTTGCATTCAAAATTATATTCGTTGACGTGATTGGCATCGTTGTTTATCTTTTTCGTCCTTTGTCCAAATAAAATGTCTTGTTTATAAACTGAATACAGATACCTATATTAAAATGGGGTTGTTATCTCAAACTAACCCAATTTTGTTACTACTGGCGATAAGTGTATAAGACTATAAGCTTTGCATGTTTACTTTAAATTAATTACTTTTTAAATAATGTAAGAATCCTAACGAAATTCTGGGAATTAAAAACGCCTAATACGGACAAGTCAACTCACGAGTTCATGACACAAGCTTCTACCTACAGCAACAGTGCCCACTTTTGTATTTACCAAAAAGGGGAAGTCTTTAATGCTTTTTTTTGTCTCAGATTTTCATCAATTGCTCATTGATTCTCGGAACTGATTGTATTTTTCTTTACCTATAATATCGTATACTCCCTAATCGAGTTGGTAGCATCGCTATTTCAATTAACCCGATTTTCTAAACTCCTTGTAGGTATTTTGCTTAGCTTCGATCATTATTATAACGGGGGCTCATTTAAACTTTTAAAATACAAAAAGCCATCAATTCCGCAGAAACTGCTTGCTGGAGTACATAAGAGAGAATAGAACCAATATCGAAAATTTTCTAATTTATTCAATTGAATATATTAATGTTAAATATATATTATTATATTACAATATTTAAAAAATGCTGTCCAAAAACACACTTAAACTATTTGGATTCTATGTTAACCTGATGGCAAAAATAAAATCTGTACCATTTGTTTGGAATCATAACACAAATACCCTTTCAATCAGTAAAACTAAAAGGCAATACTTTGGCTGGAGGATTCGGCTTGTTTACACGTTTGGTTTAACCACGTTCTACTTTTTTCAATTATATACTGCTCTAAAAGAAGAGGTTTACGATTTGCAACTGCTAACGGTTCTTGGTTGCCTATTCTGCGGCTATTTGATAACTGTTTTGATGTACATGAATATGATTTGCAAACAAAACGAAATGGTGGCATTCTTTCAACAAATGGCAACTACAGCTAACTTAATGGGAAAAGGTAACGTTCCATAACTATACATTAAAAAAATATATTAAATCTTCCTTTTTCGGGAGTCTCACTTGAAAATGATGACAATTAATTACTGTCTAAGCGACACATACTTGTGGGTGGGTATCTTCATGGTCAGAGAAACAGATTCCTCAATCGGCTGGAGTGCTAGGGCATTTTTTAAACGTGGGCCTTTCCATCTTTTCCTGGCCAGAGGCCATGATGCCAAGTTGCAGAATTTTGCAAAAAAGTGTTTAAAATATAAATGGAGTATTATTTTAGTTCCCCTACTGAAATTTAAATCTCATTTTCAAACATCCAGTTTTAATTCCAATGAATTTTTTTTTAAATATTATACTATATAATATTTTATTCATTTCAAATGATGTTTAAAATGATATTTTGCCGCGTTGATCCTTATTGATTTTGTATTTTTGATAATCGGATGTATATCTAATAATAATGTGGGGACAATTTTGTATATTTTAGATGCAAAAGAACAAGACAAGGTTTTCAAGGTTGTTAATCCCTCCAAGGTGATTAATTTCTTTTTGATCGTGTGCTATGTAATAAGCTTAACGGATACCTCGGCTGTAATTGCTTTGATGATGTTGCTGCAAGATGGACGGGTATCCATAATTTATCTTCTTCCAAAGCAGTTCCAAGTTTACCCTTTGCTGATCGCCTTTGGAACTCTGGAATATATCTCTATATTTGGAATCTGTACAACGCTATGCTTCACAATTTTCTACTCTCTGCTGTATGTGATTATGTCCTTGTACTGGATGTCCCTGATGAGGTAGTTCTTAAAACGTATACAATTACAGTAGTTATTTTAACATGTGGCATTTTATTTTGATAATTTTTGCAAAAATAAAATTAACTAAACATTTTTACAGCATTCGAGAGCATGCAAGCATGTCTATTGCCCGGTTTCAACAGCTGAAAATTCTAAATGCTCAATTCCAAGACAGTTTACATAAATGCTTCTTGCCAGCGTTTACTTTCTGTTATGGAGTATTCATCACGACTAATTTGTTTGCATCCATCAGATTTTATGGTCATGTCCATTGGCTGATGTATTTGTTGTACCCTTCTATGGTTTCCAGTATCTCATTTATGGTCACAGTCATGTTGGGAGGAAGTGCTCTTATTTATGACAGGTCAAAAGCATACATCAAAACAGTGAGCCACCATCATAATACACCTAATGCCATGCTAAAAAGAAAAATCGACCTTTTGCGTCCATTTGGTATTCCTATGGGTGTTTCAAAATTTATCATTCATGTCGACATCGTCGAATTTTTTGTGGGAATTACGAATTACACAACGACGTTGCTGATTGCTTTTCCAAAATTTTAGTGTTTACTGGATCGATGGTAGAAAGTTTCCTTATCGTAAGCGGTCAAAATATTAACCTTAATAAACGATCCATCCTTAATAAACGCTACATTCCCAAAAGGAGCTGAGTTCCCAAAAGGGGATAATAGCAGTCAAACTTTGAAATAACTATTGTCATTTCACAAGTAGAATTTCCGCTAGTGAATATGATTCAGAGTAGTCTTTTGAGAAAAAATTGTCCTTTAGCTTTATTTGGCTCAGAGCTCAAAAATCAACTACACTTGACTGGACCTCAGGGCGGAAATCGATCCAAATTAACTCTCAGGAAGGGGAGTTATATATAAATATATTACAATATATAGATCTACTAAAACTAATATATACTAATAATAAATATATATAATTATATATACTATTATGCTGAAAACAATTGTGAATATAAATTATATGCAGACTTAATCTTAGCTATCGCAAATTAAGCGTCTCATTTTACAAAAACTAGGCCACTCCACTGGTATAATAATGTTTTGTCGGGAATATATTTAGATGCTTCATTTAATCAATGTAATTTTTTATTTCCTGATCATTACATGGCAATCACAGTATAATATGCAGATGTAATGAAGTTCAAGATCTGGAACTTTGGATTATTTATTTTCTTCGTTATCTGTGTACTGCGTGATATTTGTAACATTAGTATATTAAATTAATGATGTAAGTTCGCATGCCCGGTCAGGTATTATACACATTGACATTAATTTTCTGTATCAGTAACTTGATGCAGTTTATGCCTGATGCCGTAGCATAGCATGTTCTTCTTCTCTAAATTATCTATTTTGATGCCATGAATATGCAGGTTGTATAAATTACAGTAATTGACGCACATAATATTTATCAGTGGAATAAACCACTGAAAACCAAAGCATATAAGACGGTACCGGAAGTGACCCTGATCTACAACAGTGACCAAGAAACCCATCGGTAAGTTTCGTTTTGACCTCAGTGATGTGATACACTAAAAAAAGCTTGAAGGGAGCAAAAGGTTTTTGCACCAGGAAAGAACCGAACTCCTAACAACCCTTGATTGTCCTTATACCCGGAGAAAATATTCACTGCTCCATCGTGAATCAGTAGGCAGAAGGATACCAAGCCAGAACAGAAGACCAGAACATCCACAACATAACATTACTCTTCCTCCCTCCCATAAAAGTATACTTACTTTGCCTGAAAGATAGCAATTTTAGAAAATTAAAATTTTTGTCACTTTATGAACAATTTGAAAGTACAAATAGAAAGCATACATTCGGCATATTAGTAGGTAGGTAGTCTTTTAAAAAAGATTGAACTTTTTATCTTATTCCATTCCTGAGATCCATACAAGGGAATTTTGTGGCCGACAGAGTAAGTAACAGAAAGATTGATCATAGGCATAATGTACCGTTCCGGCACATATTAAAACAATTACATTACAAGTCACGTTTGACTAAAACTTAAACACGGAATTAAGCTTAATTATAAATAGAGAAATGAAGAGAGTGCATAAATTGGATTCGCTGTTAAGAAATTTATTATTTTATGCTGCTCGTAAGATTGCATATAATATCTGCGTTACACGTACCTACTACCTACACAACACATAATACCCGACTAACCAGAATATTATACGAAGTCGAAGTAATTGGTAGCTAATAAGTAGCTATATTTGAAACCCAAACACCAAGATCGATTACTAATATTTCAGTTGTTGATTTTTGTTTCTTTTGCATTGCTTAGCATACCGTTTTCAAAATGTATAGAAAAATTTATAGTGCAATAATAATTATCGTCTTGGCCTTGGCTCTTTCTTTTATGGAGATTGAGTCGTTTAATAAAGGAGGAGGATTTGGGAATAATCCACCGCCGACAAATGGATCTAGATGTAAGCTAAATGAATAACTGGTTATCAGAAATGAAGATCTAAGCCTGAATAATTTACCGTCGCGTACCTTTCCTGAAATTGAGATTTGAGATTTTAGGACACGATTTAAAAAAATATTATACTCACCAATTTGCTCAAATTCATTTACCTACTTATAACATTCTGGTTAAATAATTTTATATTAAAACGATATCATTAATTTATTAGGTAAACCAAAGAAAACACATACTGGCCAATGATCTTTAATAATTAAATTAATATTAAATTTTTATTCCACTCACATAGTCATCGCCGGTTCTTGCCCTCGTGGGAATAATGTCACCGTTGGTTATCCACGCAAGGAGATGTGTAGTTGTGTCAATGGACAAGGGTATTATTGTGTCCCTGCAACATGAAGCACATATTATACATCTCCAAATAACACAACCACAGCCCCACACCGACAAACGGTACATACATTTATTTGTTTAAATATTTTTATTACATCATTATAGCAATTACATATAATCGATTGTTGAATTGCAGTGACAGCAAATTCGACATCTTATTCTTACCTACAGGACGTTGTCGCAAATAATAGCAAAAAATAAATTAGAGAAATAAATATATTGAATTTGATAGTTATATTATTGCTAATGAAAAGCTTTGTCAACTCGCAAAAAGTGTTAGCAAGCAAAACATAATGTACCTACCTTAAACAATTCATACCTATACAAATACAATATAATCAATTATTTTTCAAGTACCTAATTAGCTCTACAGATAGATAAGATTAAAGACCTAATACAGAGCAAAAATGGGTCCAACAAAATTAATGTATACAATAAATAATGAAACACAAGTTGTAATCAGTTTACGCCCTGAAAATAAACAAGATGTAATACACTTGTAATGACGTTCAAGATCCGGAACTTTGAATTGTTTATTTACTTTTTGGTTTTTATACTATTGACTATAATGCGACGTGCTTATTGTAAAATTACAATAACTCACATATTTTAGACAATCTCTCCTGGGAATGTCTAAAATATTGAATGGTTAAATAAAGAGCAGACAGAAGCCATAGAACTGTGTGAAAATAAAAGATGCACGTTTTATATTTGTTTTTTGTCTTCTTAATGGCATACGCCCTCTTGCTCCAATAAAACTGAGAGACTCCCAAAGACGATCCTAAGTTAAGGATGCGTTCTATTTGATAGGAAATGGAATTTACTTTCTTCTTTTTTTGGATCTTTTGACTTTGTAGTCGAAACATGATCCAACTGCTTCTCGACTTTGGTCGGTGGAAAATCTTTATTTTATTAAAATTATTTTTATTCAACACAATGTGATGGATATCCACGCCGCTCTTAATTTTATATGGTATCCGGGTATCCCAGCTGTACCAAAATGAAGTTTTTACAGTAGGTAAGTACCTAGAAATATTATTATCATTTTCCCTATGATGTACCATTACCACCATCTTAAAAACGTTTGGGTCCATAGGAAAGGTAAATGTATATGTCTATGGCATAAGATATTATTAAAAAATATATCTTCAGATGTTCCTTTGGGACGGTGTGTTATTTACAACAGTAAGTGGTATGTATGAACCGAATACACAGAACGGTAAAAATATTTTTAGATACTCTAAATAATGTTTTTCTAAAGAATGTAAAAATTAATCACAAATGAAATTGAATGTTATGTTTTAGTTATATAGGTAGGTATAGCATGTTTTTGTGCACAGATTCGTCATTTTTGTACAAACTAATAAAAAAGTGTAGGCAACTAAGCAAAGTATGATTAGTGGATACAGCTTTATTATCCTTGTCCCTCAATAATAAATGTCAGGATAAAATTCTAGGAAAAAACAAGTACTTTTAATGCATAGGAGGAATTCATGAAAGATGCCAGCAGCAGTTTAAAAATTATTGCAAATATTTGTTCTCACGACCTACTAGTTATGTGGAATTTTTGAAAAAATACAGTTTTGCATACTCTAATGGATTCGTTGTTTGGTAGCTAAATTCTATAATTAAATATAAATTCTATCCAATTTCTAGCCTCATAAATACAGACAATGTTGGTAAATTTCGGATATCGGGTATGACGTTTTTAAAAGTTAAAAGTGGGGAACGTCCAATGTCCATCTATGTGTTTAACCATTTTAGTATCTGTAAAACATTCACTGATAGGTAGGTCTAAATTTTATAGGCTCTCATTAATCATCAGTTGTTCGGCAGACTCCTACGTGTGTCTAATAATAATATTTATTATTCGAGAATCGCGTAGGTATTGTCAAGAAATGAAAGTATTTAACAACCCACTAGGAATTTTTATACCCAAAAATTAATAAGCGATTACCTATGCAGGTATACGTTTTTATTGATTGCGTGACACACATAATAACTCATTCTGGTACATATACAGAACAAGCGAGATAACAAATATTTTTAATTGTTAGACAATGACAAGGGGTACCTCCGGATACACAGCCTAATACGAAGGCATCCCATATTCTAATCAGTATCTGTTGCCCAGACTACCTGAGATTCTGTCTTTGCAGGGACCCAAAGCCATTGACAACACCTCAAAGAGAACAATCCCATCAACCAATTCATTGACGATAATAATGCGTGTTTTTGGAGCAAAAAACTCAATTCAGATAGTAGTAGACTCTCTAAAGGAATCGACGTTCAGACATGTCAATGGACACCTTAACCGCTGTAGTCTGCTGATGTCCCCGGCTTTTTATTTGAACATTTTCTTTTTATATTTTGCCCATATTTACTAACGTTTAACACCTACACGAAGGAATGGTTGGTAACAGGAATTCCGAATACGCCGTTTTTATATGGACGCAGGTATATAAGGGTTGGAAGGAAAGCCAATCATACATGTCACATTAACAGTTTCCGTATGATGAATGAACTATTTATTTGGCCTTGATGAATTTCCTCTCCCTGAAGTAAGACACTATTGTTTGTATTCGCTTTTTGGCTTATTACTATGTATTCGTAATGGACACATAACTAGGTATGAAAATGGATTACATATGTAAGCTTGAAGTGCACTTTTAAGGCCGCATTCATAAATAGGTATCTGACTTTAAAAAAATATGTTTGTATATAAGCCTTCAGAAAAAAGTTTCTGGTTTTCGTCATCCGACCATAGGCTAAGGTTGGCATAGCTTTTCAACTATAAAAATAAATCCACTTCTTCGGTGCGGTAGAAAAATGTTAAGTTCCTTTAGTTCTAATCTTTCATTAGGCCGAGGAGGTATGCTGCAGAGCTGCAACAATTCGCTTCGATATCTGGAATTCTTCCCAATATTTAACTTTTTGTAAGTAATTAAAAGCAAAAATTATTTGTCTTGTAAACTGTTGTTTCACATCCAAAAAAGAAAATCATGAAGACCTACATCGACTCGCAGACATTGGCAAGAGGTTGTGTGGTCATTGCCCTGTTGGATGGAGTGAGTCACCAAACTTTCATTTCAAAATCATTAAAATTATGATATTATTATACCTCTATTATATAGGTACATATTCAAAAAGAATATTTGGCATTTTTAAAATATTTATACAGACAAACGTCAAATAAGCAGAATAATTTCTCAGAAATTGTTAAAACTGAAGTACA
>JABASI010003119.1:0-17404 GCA_019776505.1 Tomocerus nigrus | reverse complement strand
ACACCAATCATCAAACTCTGCAAATTGTTTAGCCACTTAACGATAATAATTGGACAACCTATCTTTTCAGATTCCACTCCATCAATACATTTTAGAAAATTCCCCCAAGCTGATTTGAATCAATGTTAGTAAATAGTTTGTACACAACGCAGCCTACTTACACACCAAAATACAAACACATGCAGCCTTCCTTCCTTCCCTGCTTTCTTTTAGTCGGTTCACGAACTTGTCATATTCTCATCACGACACCCATTTGTAATTCGCAGTTTGCCTTTCCTAATCCACTACTATTTATTTAACTGTATGAAAACACACCAAATATTGTTTATTTTAATCGTACAGACTTTTTCTACATACGAATTTAGATTATTCATCATATTTTTCCTTCATCTTTAGTGCAATCGAAGGAAAGTAAACACCAAACTGTTTACAAATTGCTATGGTATGTCCAAATAGAATTGTCATCATCATAAATGACGAGTACTACTAAAGAGTATATGTAATTACCATCGGCTATACGTGAACACAGAGTATATCTCTGTACTAAAATGAGAGGGAAGATGAGGAGTTGGTAATAAAATACATAATGCAGCTTGCATTTATGTATCGACCGTATTTTGGCTTTGTTGCATGCTCTTACGGCTCCTCGCACTAAAAATGCAATTCAATCCGAATTCGGTAATTCAGCTCGGTTCGGTGAAGTGAATTCAAGTGTGGTGCCATGCCAGAGGGTCAAAATCATTGTTGCTCTTACGGCTCCTCGCACTAAAAATGCAATTCAATCCGAATTCGGTAATTCAGCTCGGTTCGGTGAAGTGAATTCAAGTGTGGTGCCATGCCAGAGGGTCAAAATCAGATTACTAGATCCATTAGCGAGGCGAAGCAATTCAACACCATCCATTCACTCATTCTACATTTCCTCCCGTCCTCTCTCACTCTTAAAACATAATCTAATAACAACACATCACAACAACAGCATCATCATCCGTCTACCTACACTTACATCTCATTCATTGCTTTCGAGTCACCAACACAGTCATCCAGTTACAGCTAATACAATTACACTTTGCTATTCATACTAGTACACTACTTTAATGCCCCTACCAGATGACTACGCATTTGCAAAGTAGATGCACAATGCAAAATCATGCCAAATTATTATCTACAATTTTCAAATGCATTACCGTTGAAACGCTTATATATGTACAGCTATTCATGTGTCATGAGAGATGAATCTCCATTACACTTTGCAATTTCTATTAAAATGTGCCTTAGACAGAACCCATAATATCCAGGTATTGTGGTTGAGAAGAAGAGACAAAATAAATGAGTGGCCGGGAAATGGAACACTTGAAATTATGAGTTTCACGTTCAGATCAATAGGATTCAATCACATTGGTCATGCCATCTCATTTATCACAAGTTTAAGTGGACACTTGAATATTTTTCCATGTCGTGATCCGCTAACATTAGAAAGAAGCCATTAACTAAGTCTTCTACCTATCTCCCATTTACTTCTCCTAGTGGCTGGATATACAGTTAAACGTGCTCATTTCTAATAGATAACAGTTAAAAATGTAATATAATTGATGCAACATTGTGTGAGAGTGGAAATAAGGCATAAATAAAATTGCTACAAATGCTTCCGACTTATCAATGAATATTAGGGCAACACACAAATGACCTGGGGCATTGTACTACAATAAGCTGTCTCGGAAATTAATCCGGAAAGAGTGCTACCAAAGGGTGGAGTAGGAAATTCATCGTTTTGCAATTGTAAACGATGAAGATTTTTCATTGGATTTCGTAGGAAAGTCAAAAACTGGTGCAATGTATTTTCAGAATGATAAGAGAATTTCAAGTCGAGCCTTGGAAACAAAGCAACACATTTCCAGAAAGAAAATCGATCTGCAGAAGGGAATGAAGTGGTGCGCCATTTTGAGAGGGAATTGCGAGTTGATATCAAGTAGAGCTACTGGCATTAAGGCAGTCCTGATTCTATCTGTGAAAGAAGAAAATTCGAGGCTGCTGGGTGCCTGAGTTATATCCAGCAAAGCAAGTCGGGAGCTATAAAGAAAGTGGAGAGAAGGAAGAGCGTCTGCGAGAAAATTCGGAGTGGAAGTTAGAGAGTGAATGCAGTCGGGAAAGGGAGGCAGGGAGTGACTAGCGAACTGAACCGAACCGGGAGACACATCTCACAACCAGCTGAACACGATTCTGTGGCATGAAGCGAGACGGATCAAGAAGGGCTCCTACTTCCACTTCGCCCCCATTATCCACGAATATCATTTTCATATCCACTTACATCACACCAGAGCAGACGAGTTCACTACTTCCGAAATTCTCTTAATTACCCTGACACCTTACACAACGACATTACAGGAATTAAGTACTCGATTAAATGTCTACGTAAAATATGAAACAACGTTCACTCCAGCTCTAGCAAAGCTAATGCAAAGCAATTCAGACCCTGTCCGGGTAGAATCTAAAAAGCCAGCTTGCTATAATTTGGCTATGACGAACACTTAGAATGATAAAGGTAAATTTCCCCCCGCCATAATACAATAACAGATAGCTACCTAAGGGAGGGAATTCATACAAAAATAGATGTATTAGTCTGTTATTCTACCCCCACTCGTCATTCTGTCGGAGATTAAAGTGAATTTATTATGAAAGTAGTGTGTGCACCACTTCCGGTCCAGTGAGTCTGAGAGGATGGAAAGAAAAGATGCAAATCCCTGCAGAGCCAACAGCATAATCCCTGGAGAAATCACAAGCTGATCATCAGTTCCGAGAAACAGACATTCTGACATCGTATTCTATCTTATCGACTGCGACGAATCTCTTTCTCTCTCTTTTTCCTATACTACATAATATATAACTACGTGTATACAATAATTATATTTTTAGAGGGAAACTTACATTAATGCGTACAAATTAGGACAGGCTCTAAAACAATCCTTAATTTTTATGCTGTGCATTTATCATTTCAGTATTAAGAGCAAAACCAGGAAAATCGTATGAACTATTGAATGAACAGTTATCCATGCAGAATCTAACCAGATAATATGTAAATAGATATACTTATGACATCGTCGTTTATAGTTTATGTTCATTTCAAAAAATGGTTAGCCTTAACATCCGATCAAATCGTTCAAAGAGCCATAGTCTATGAATAACTTTATGAGGAAGTCTAAAGAATCCCAAGTGGAATGACAAAACGTGTGTAATGAATTCGAAATTATGGTGACCAGACGACGTTCTGATTTTCAACTTGAGTGCATTTGATGATTGTCTTTTGCTCCCTTCCTCACTCGACTCAGACGGAGGAACACATGAGGAGTGAGTGAGTGAGTGAGGCAGAGTCATAAGGAGATCTCCCTGTAGTAGGTAATCATCTATTTAGAAATAGTTCAGTCAGATCAGAATGGAAGTAAAAGTAACTGGGATAATAATAGTCAACTAACTAGTCCTACCAACCATACACTTTTTGCTGTAAATATCCAAAGACTCCTCTCCTTGCCTCATCCATACTCACAGGAGGCATAAAGGCAAAATAACATGTCGAATTAAACTCCACTATCCTGTCTAAACTAAATCCTCGGAAATAGATGGCCATGGCCGTAAGTTATCAAACTACTGTACACTAAACTTAGTTAAGTAGCTCCGAGGCTGTGCAGTGAATAGTTATATGAATGTATAAAGTCAAAAGAAGTGGCTATATGTATAGAGAGATAGTAGAATTAAGCTCCCTATATGCACACCCACGTACGATGTGCATTATAGAAATACACACAACATAAACTCTGGTTAGTTACCCGGGAGTAACCCCAAAACGGGTACTTTCACTACAGTGTGCATATAATGCAGCCACTAGGCAGCACATCAGTAGATACTTAGAGAGAGCTTAAGCCTGTATTCCTTCCATTTCATTCGACGCAACTCTTGACAGAAGGGGAAAACAACATAATCGGGACAACCGGGAAATCACATCACCGAAAACACTACCACCAGAATATCTGCATCCTTTTCCTTTCTACCCATTCAATGCCGCCCTTTACAGCCACACGTAGATTAAGTAACACAGCGAGATCATTTATACACTACTAATAGTTCCAACCCTATTTATTTTTCAACTACAATTCAATCTCCCAAAATGTAATAATATAATAAAAATATTCTCATTTTAATAACTAAAATTTAAACTAATAGTTTTCATCTAGACATTTACACCTGTTATATTTATAAAGAATATTAAGAGAAACTAATGAAATCTGCGATGATATAGGTTCAAGGAGTGAAAATACGGAAAGCGTTAGAAGATGTGAAAGGGAAAACAGAATGTCATAGCAAAGGATAATTAGATTAGTTGACTCGTCATCAAATTATCTATTTATCTGACTCTTCTTAATTCTGTTGTATGTAAGTAGAAAGAGAGATGCATGGAGCCGTTCCCTTATTTTACCCTTTTTAGCTCACGGCCTGCTTTCATCCCTGCAAATGCAATTACCTACGTTGTAATACAAAGACATAACACGATTAGCGTTTTATTATTTCTCTCTTATGAAATCAAATAACCTTCACAAACATATCAGAGTAGGATTCTATATCACAGGTTCGTGCATTAGATGGCTGCGATGATGTAAATTGTAACAATTGTAAAATGTCATCAGTAAAGCACCCCTCTGTTTTGTACATTGCCATTATTATGACGAACTGGTGTAGATTGGAAGAATTGAATAAAACAGAAAGCAAATCCAATGAAGATGAAACAAAAGCCGAGAGGAGGAAAACAAAGGAGATTAGAATTGGACAAGGACTGTTCGAGTGATTCTATTCATTTGGCCTTCGATTTATGGTGGAAATTAGAATTTCTCCCGAAAGGAAACCACTGGATTATTTACGGCTGACAGTACATCCCCGTGAACATTTTCATTTGGTTGGAGCGTATAAAAAGGATGCGTGTCCTCTGTCCATTGATTATCAGCAAGTGACTATCAGACGATAAGTCCTACTGCAAAGACGGGTTTGTCTTAACCTAAGCATTTACATAAGTAGTTATCTCCATATTAAGAAAGTGGAATGCCACTGACTAATCTTAATGGCGAAATAAGGACATGAAGTGTTTTATCTGGAGAAGAAGATGTGTTCCTTGGTATTATTGGCACTAAGACGTCGTCATCTGAAAATGAGCATCTATATCCAGCTCCTAATAGCATCCAATCTCATCTCACATCCAAAGCTAACAAGGCGAGATACAATTACTGCCCCTATAATAATAATGTCTATGTATGTATAACAATATTAGCTGGTGACTGCCGGCCGAGTTACTCGACTAGATTGCATTTTCAAATCTCAAGTGGAGCCACATTCCAAATCATTACACTAACAGGAGTTATGTTTTGTGCTTTTCCTCACTGGTGTCGGCTCCCTTGCCTGCCCCATCTCCCTTTATTATGACTAGTTCATCCCTGCTCATTTAAGATCGTAAATACGTAGAATGGGAACACAGAGCCTAGCAGCCTCCTCACACACAACACAACTACATCTTTCTCATTTCACTTTTAGATCGGCTCCTTTACGCCGACTTTCAGTCCTCTTGAAATATTATCAATTATGATCCACATGTTTTATGGGAAACACGAAAAAATGTAAAACGAGACTCAGTATTAGTAATAGACTTTTTGCCAGAGAAAAAATTATTTACACATACAATAATCCTCTAGTAGTCTACTGTTCATGTCTAGTAGTTTAGGACTTGTGTGTTTTGTAACACATTTATACAGAGATAATGAAAAGAGTTCAACTTATCATCTTCCGACTTTTCTTGACTTAATGAAACATATTACTTAGCTTGACGTAGAGATAGCTCTAACCTAATAATGTAGCAACTAATATGTATTAAAAGGCTTAGGTTTAACTAGAGATGATTGGTAGACAAGGGAAACCGCCGAAATGGAAATTGAAAAGAGAAGACGTAGGAGCTTGTGGATGGATCGACGGGAGCACATCACAAATACCAACCACTGAGCAACGAAGGGTGGGCGGCTTCTGGCACTTTACTTCTCTTACTCATAAGCATAATATTATTATTACAAATATCGAATTCATTTCAGCAGCAGACAGAAATCTACATAATTCCTAACTTTTTACATCTCCTACATTCAATCTTCAAAACTACATTTCCAGACTATCCAGACTGCACAGGTTAGTTAAGTAACCCGTTCCGTTTGACTTAAAAGAACACCTACTAAATTAGATTTACAAGCCTTTACTCTTTGAAGAAATAGTACAAGGAAGGACCACTACGCATGTACATTGCTACTAGTATACGTATAGTCTGTAAAAATGCTGAACAACTGAAAACGTCTTGTAAAGACTAGCGAAATAACTAAATAAACTAAAAAATCCATCAGATATCACATGAATAATAAGTTGGAGATCCAGGACAGAAAGATAGCAGATTCAGTTCGCAAGGCAGACACCTACTTACTAACGCTCATTTACTAACAACTAAATCCATTACCACTCTCTTCCATCAATCCATTCATCCGTACACATAACACAAGATTTGATCTGAGATTGAAGCTGCACAAGTCAGAGAATTAGATTTACTGTTGCAGAGAGCCAGTTAGCTAAGGCTGAGCGATTCTTTCACAAAGAGCATCTATCTACAACACCAGCCTACAGGTGTGATTAAATATCTTTCGGCTCATTCCTTCACACATGAAAACCCAAAACCACATATCAATCCCTTCTGACTAGAGATTTTATGTGACCATTTAAAATATATCACTTGGCTTTGGTTACATGGAATGACTCCTACACGGGAATCACTCCTAAGAGACTTTACTCCTAAAGCCTACTGTCAGTGCTAATACGTGCAGTGCAGCTATCGGGCAGACTTCGTCACAGAATGACAGCTTAGCTTAACTGCTTATTAAAATGTTTTTGAAACATATTGTATATTGATATGCGAACTCAATTCACGAATTACTCAGTGATTTCGTTCAATGGGGGTATTTAAATAATTAAAAACTTGGTTAAATAGCTAAACTAGCTATGTTTGGAACGTGAAGGAGCGATGTTTAGGAGTTCTTTAGGGGTAAAGTCTTTTAGGAGTCATTCCCTCTTAGGAGTCGGTATCGGACAGCCTTGGCATTCGAGCTTACTTAGTGCTTACGATATCATCAGCGTAGGTACTTTCACTAGAAAAACCCTTTCCTGCTCCGACTGCTCCGTCGTACCACATCACATCTTTGCAAATAAAATTGTCTGTCGTATATGAAGGCATCCAGCCAGTTTAAAACATTGAACCAATTCTCTAAAAAATTGAGACGAGGAAAATAATAGAGAAATTTTAAGTAGCTCTCGTAAGCCAAGTGTTTTCATTGACGAGATATGTAAAGTATTGGTATGTACAATTGAAAATTAATGTCCCTACTCGTCTGGAGGAGTAATAAATAGTTAGTGCATGTACAGAGAGACTTATAGTTAGTTGGCCCAATATTATTATCAGGTAAATAAATATATTATGTCGTAATAGTGCAAGTTGGTAGTTTGGAGGTGAAGTGTTGTATATGAGAGCGTTCGTTGTGTGAGCCATGCGATGGCAGTTAGGTAGGTTATGTACGTTGTAGGGAATAAATAAATAAAAAGACGAGGAGACGATAAATGAGTGAAGGAAGGGCCGGGGTAGGTTGGTAAACTGTTTGTGTGATGTCTTTAAAGAGAAGGAAGGCTCCATAAATTTGGAGAGGAGACAGGAGAGAAGTGAACGAGTCACGGAATGAGCCAGGGCTCCGCACCAGTCAAAGTCCAATCCAAAGGACACTCCAAAGGGTCTCCAAATTCCGCTGATAAGATCAGTCAGCCAAGGAAGGATGTTTGGACCCGGCCCTGTTGTGAGTGCCAGGACTGGACTGACTCCTGTCTCTCTCTCTCTCTCTCCTGCACTCCTCGGTGCACAACTACCAATGATGACTACCTTCCCGTGTGCACCTCCATCCACTATCTCAGAGTGCACAGAAGATACCGATAGGATATTATCTTCCCTGCCTGCTCCCTTTTTCAACTCACTCATTGTCAGTCACTCGCTCAACTGATTTGCTACGTCCATTCCAATTCCGTTGACTTCTACTCCAGCTCAGGAGACTCAACTACTTACCTCCGTATAAATTAACCCAATGAATAGGATGGGAAACATCCCAACCACCTCACTAATAAGGATGCAACGGAAAAACAGTGTCCAAGGAATGGCATCAATCCACCCAACCATAAACTTCTGTAAGGATACACTTTTCCTACCTCAACCCTCAGCCACTTCTTATGTGACGGTGGATGGGAAGAGAAGATCCTGAATATCTTCAGATACACTTACACTAGCTAGACTATTTACTTCATATAGAGCTACTATTATATGGATACAAATACACACGTTCTCAAGGAGACTGATTCACTACTGAGTAATCATAAGGGAGGTAAAATAATGATTGTTAGCTAACAGGAGCCCTTATTGTGGACTAGGAGACATGCGACAAGTAGAGACATAGACTCCCATCGCCCTTTCCAGCTAGAACACGTCCGGAATCCAAAATTCCCTGGCCACACACTCATAAATTCATAAACTTTCATTATTGAGCATAAAAAAGTGTTCCTCCGAGTCAAGTTGACAATAGCCTTATTCACGTGCTCTCAGATTTCCATAAAAATTACAATGACAATGGCAAATCACGTAATGCACCCACACACAACAAAGATCAGGTTATTTCTGTCCAATAAAAAAAGTTACATCCATCTTTCGATATGAAAAGCGTCCAGAAATTGTGAGGAAGACGCTTTTAATTTATTTCAGTGTATTTTGAGGAATTGAAGATGGAGAGTGATAATGCGAGTGGAGTATGGTGAATTGAATACGAAATCAAGTGACATTGAGAATATTGTCATCCTCCCCTTCTCCTGACGCTTCACACAATGGTCTTGAGTAATTACACGGGGAGCCACCCAGCTACTGGAACTTCATTCCTCCCTTTACCAACCAACATAGCAGCTCTTTAACATCCTGAGAAGCTAACTACATTTAGAATGTCTTATACTAGTAGTCACTCGTACCTGAGTATATCGGATGGATGCTAGCTCAAGTGCCAGCTAGTACTTTAGTCGATTAGTATGCATGGACATATAATTCCCTCGTGGGTTTTATTATGTTCAGTTCGAACCTTAAGAAACAGATACGCGTCAAGTGCCATCATTTTTTATCACCCACTAAGCTCCGTTGTGTCCCTGTCAACATTACCTTAAGTCCAATGTTACAATGCGATGGACTGACTTAGCTCAACGACGCATCAGGTTCAGGCCTCTTCTTCTTGCCCGCAGTTTCATGTCAACTTTCTTACCTGTTCTGCTGATCCTATCCCACACTAACGTCCTCTCCCTTATTATCCTCCTTCTTCCTCATCCTCTATAATGTGTCCATTCTATACTCCGCTATATACCAGTATTATTAATTCAAAAGTTGACTCATTTTCTCTATAACCAACATGACACATAAATATAACACATGGCAAACCTGCAATGTTTCTACAGCCATCAAACAACCGATATCTCCCTAGCCAACTAACAATATTTGATACTCAGCCATCACGGCAGAGCCCCTCTCAAGTTACGACTCTGCTCAAATCTCTATATAAAATTATTTATCCATACTACGACTGGGTTTCCAATGATATTTCATAGCTATTATTTACTGCTATAGAAATAAATGTTTTTATACGGAGTGATAGAGAGAGAATTCCTTAATTTCAACAACAACGGGACCAGACAAGATTCCTTAATGGATTACTCAAGGTAAATTCTTATTCACTTGAGCTTCGAAGTAGATTTCGACTTAGGTAACCCTTTGTGCACTCTTTGGTAATCCCAATTTTCTTGAAGCAACTACGAGTGATTCCATTCCTTTTTTTAAATTCCTTGGGGTCTACCACTAAAACAAATGTGAAGTGTCACACACCTAACTCAAATACATTTCTAAGAGAATTTCCCACATTGATGCATCTACCAGTGGTCGTTTCTTTAGCGTTTTTCTCTCAAGTCACAATAAAAGGATCCGTACCTAGCCACCTAAGGATAATCCAAGATGGTTATTGAAATAACTCTCCCGACTTAGCAGCACAGTTCCTTGTTTTCCAATGAGAGATCCTATCCGTCATCAAATATTTTAAGAGCGTGTTGAGGGAGTTGTTGTGAGAGAAACTCCCCAAGGAATCTCCTTAATCAGCACTCGAAAAAAGTTGAAATTAAAGAGGTCGAATCATTTACGCAATCTCAAACAGAGAATGTGTATTAACTGTTTACTATAAACTACGATAGTTCCACTATACTCTTTTAAAGTAATATATTTGTATACAGAATACATTTTTGGACAAGAAATACATTTTTTGTCTCGACAAATTCTTCACGCGATATGCCTAGGAAGTGAAATAGACTGTTATTTTAATGTAGATATGAATTACACATTTGTGTACGTATATGAAGTAGTTGTGTTAATGTGGAAGGCGTGAGTGGCATTTAGCGGCGGCCGTAACTTAGTGTTGTCGAGAGAGACGAAAGGATACTCAGACGGTGGATAGTATTTCAAAGTGATTCAAGTATCCGGTACTTAGAGCTACTTGAGATTTTAAAAGTGTCAATGACAAGGGCAAACAAACCGATGACATTGCATCAAGGCAGCAAAGTACGTATCGAAAGATTGCTACAGCGTGGGGAAAGGCCAGCCAAAGCAAACTATCTGTATCAAGTGGAGGAGAGGATTTATCTTCGGAATGAGACTCGGCACTTTGAGTGAAATTTCACTTCTCCACCACTCGACAGACTCGACTGTGCGTGGGGAAGTTATTGGAGCAGGAACAACAGACGGGTAGGCTATGTACCTACATATTTTTCTACAGACGAAACACTGACGCCAACGAAGCGAAAACTAAATATCGACTGGTGTCACTTCAGAAGACTACAGATGCATCGCTGTACTCTCTGCCTCCCTGCACTCCAGTCCAAAGTGCTTTTATCTGAAAATACGGGAAACCGGGTAGCTCTGCTCTACAGACACAGGAGTTAAATATACCCACCCGTACATCTGTACTTCAGTAGATGAATATAGAGCTGTAGTGCATTGTTAATGCCCGTCCTCCACTCCTCCCTATACTCATACATATAGCTGCCTACTCAATGTTCGTCTTCGACTCTACTCTTAGTCAATACTTCTCCGAGGGCTCTACTAATGCTCAACACAAGACAAGGATTTCATGGATAGGAATCCAGCTTGACGCCAACTGGTCTCTAATATGAAAGGATGACATAAACCAGGAGTGCACACTTCTAACCCAACTACTTACAAAGTACTTCGATAATAATATCCACGGTGTGTTTCTACTAGAATGTAATACATTTCCCATAGAGCATAATTATATCAATTACAAACGATATCCTTGATGGTTATTTCCTCCTATTGGACAAATACAGATAATATGCTATGTCCTAATATTATTAACGGATACAGTTATATATCCCATTTCTCATTGTGCCTAATTTAAAAATACTTGATAGTAATTATAATGAGACACTGTACCATCCAATTAATGTCATATTAATTGATTTGCAAAAACATGCGCACTTATTTAACTGGGATTTCCACGATTTAGCTAATAAATAATTACCATGTAATTTTGGACCTGTTAGTCCTGTTATTTTGCAATTTTAAGTGACATAGTAAAATGTTTCCATAAAGGATCTTAGAAAATAAATCAATAAGTAGATAAATATGTACATAAATACACAGTTGGCATATTTAGTGCATGCATAGCTAATTAAGTGATGTAGTAATTTTCGGCGTACAGTAGTACATTTATTTATTTATCAGCTTGCATCTTCGAATTCAGTGTGCCTGCTGTGGTATATCAGTCAGTAGTTGAACTTGCATTTGTATCCTACGCCGACAAGATGAGACGTTGACAATAAGCATGTGGTTCGGGTTGAAAAGACGCTATATATAAAGAGTGGCACAGATTCTGGTATAGTAAATTGAGTTAGTTACTCAGTTGCATTCCTCGAATGCTTTCATTTCACACATTTATCTAGGAACTGCATTAGGCCATTAGTAGCTTGTGACATGAACGATCCTTGTAATTCTCTTGTCTAACTAAGTAAGCCTTCCCACGCTACAAACAGACTTTTCTAGCCAAATTTTTGCACCTGGGTGGTGTAATGTCACTCTTGTGTTAGGGACGTAGAGTTTAGCACAAGGAGGAAAAGTCGCATTCCTCAAATCACCATTTATGCATCATTCGTAAATACACACAGATGCGAGGAGAGTGCACACCGGTTTACATGTATCTATGGATAGAAAATATATTTTCTACTAGCAGCGTCTCAATTATCTTCGAGAGTTTAAAAATGTACACGCCAAGCGTCTGTCAAATCAATAACAAGTGAACCGCTCAAACCTAACGCTGAACTCTTTATCTATTTATTTCTTGTCGACTCTAACACGACACACAATTATCTCGTCCTATTTAGTTAATTGTTTCCCTCGTGGATTCCTTATCATCTTTTGTGCTTCTACGAGCGTGTTAGAGAACCATTTGAATTTAACAATATTTTTTTCTCATCAAAATTCTTGGGAGTACATGCGTCGATCTGTTTCTGCTGTGGAATTATCCTTGCTCCCCACACTCTATCTAATGCCTCTGTGTACTCAGTGAGCCTCTGAGTCTGAGCTGCTAAACTAAACAGCCGAAATGACGCGGTGACGATCGTAATTACAGATTAGAGTGCAATAACGAAAGCACGGTGTGCCTTTTCCTTGTTCAACTCCGCTAAAATGAACAAAAGATAAAAACAGGCCGAAGTAGATGCAGAGTGCAAGTAATAAAAAGGAGGAAGAGTGTCAGGGTGCTCTACTTGGTTTTAGATTACCACGAGATCAATGGACGGCTTCTTTTGTCACATCAATCGCTCTCTATTTCACCCTTGAATAAGGCTGCACTTTCTCACCTTCCCTAACTTCAACCAACCAACAACGACTGACATTGTACTCGCATCAACGACATTTGTCAAGTGTTCACCTATAAACCAACACTAATGATAATGCTCACTGTAATTTACTAAATAAAATACAATGTCCAATGTAAACGTGACCTATTGCATAACTACTTTTGTAGATAGTGCAATGAAACACATCTAATAGATATCCTTATGATAAGTGACAATTCCTATGCTTGAACATAGTGAGGAGTTGTTGCAAACATTAGAGTTGTTACCCAACCCTCTTCAATGGAAATAATGTTAAGAATCTTATCCGTTAAACTTGTATTACATTGTACTACAAACATAATACAGAAGAATTGTGAGAGACAATAAATGCGCCTACACTACCACATCCTCTCTTTTCAAGGGATAGGAGCCGAGCTGTTTTTTCTATCGGCCATACCTTAATCGTCAAGTTTTTACATACTATCCTTGCTTCATGTATTCACTAATGTTAGCTGATTTGATAGCAAACGAGAAGGATGGGCCATTTTTTCCTTGTACTTGTATTATTCCTTGTGTCTGCTTTAGCTTTGTTGAAAATCATGAAAAACAAATAGACAAGCGCTACATTTCACTGTACTACATACCTAGACATGTGTACAGATATGCCAAACGAGAGAATATCCCACATTCAGAATTTATCTAGCCTTCTCAAATGCTTACAAAGCAAAATCCGTGATGAGAGAAAATGATCAAAGGCGAGCCGCGGCCGTCTCCTCAAGAACAATATGATTGTAAATAAATACGGAATATAAAAATCATGTCATCATCCCCGTCCGACCAATCATTAGCGCTGCCTATATCTACGAATCCTAATTCTTCATAATAAAATGTTCCGGGTGTATATCACGACTCCATAACATAACCATCCTCTGCATATTACCAATCTCACATCTCAATAATATTTAGGGTACACCCTTCACCCCTTATACATTAGTAGTTCATTACTTTCAAATCTCGTCTTACATATCCCCTTAGGAATAATCTTAGAAAAATTAGAAACTGGGAAATTACAAGACAATTGCAAAAATATGGAAATAAAGTCTATTTTTTAATGCTGAATTTGCTGAACCCCTCTGATCTACCCTATTGATTTACCTGTCTATTTGTGTAACAAATAACAGTAAGAACATTTAAAATTGTGTATGCTAAAATTTATCCTGCTTTCGGGAAATAAAATCTGTAAATAGCAACACATTCAAGAGAATGCTTTTCATCATTTCATCAGTAAAGGTAGAGGTGTATCTATAGATTATAAGTAGGGAGGATCAGTCACCCCTTATATTCCACCTTCGTTTGAAAAGTATAGTGATGTGCCTAATATCATAGCTTGCACCCTACTTTTTAGTTAGAAAATCTGTCTGTATTGTGTGGCATAACTGAAATGGTTCATTGCAACAAGAGGTGAACAGATTACCTAATAGAGAATAATGAACTGGATGGAAACGATATGTAATGAATACGATATAGGATCTAATATAGCTACTCATTTGCTTTTAACGGATGGAGTTTTTTTCCACTAGACTTCAATGGCCCTCACTCATTCATTCATTCATTAGTAGCATGTGCTCGTCTCAGAATCACCTCAAATCCATCATCCAAATCTGTCAGTCATCACATTATTTTTTGTAGAGAATAAACTTCATTGGGTATAATAGTTTTCACGAGAGAAAAACAAATGTGTTTCTGATATTTGAATGGTACACATCCTACACGCGTATTTCGATCATCCCCTTGCACTACATTAAACTCCAGTCACTTTTATTGCATAGATAGGTACATGTATAATGTTAATTGTACTTATTTAACTATCCATTTCTCGTTATTTGAATCTATAGCTACAGCTAAGCTTCACATTAAATATCCACGTAGATAAAATAAATATTTGCTTTGCTCTATTCACTGTTTCCTCACACTAAATAAATTTTCACAAATATTGAAACATGAACATGAACAAAGGGTTGTGACTCCACAAAGTGTAGAAATGAAGTGGATGAAAAGAATCCTTCACCAGCACAGAAGACGTTTGAAAAGTAGAAGAAAGAGTAAAATGTTGGGAGAGGGTGAGAATTGCGGAGAGGAAATGAATTTGGGCACGGAGAATCAATCGGGATGGATTTGTGAGGAGGAAGAGATAGAGCCCGAAATCGGGAGTGCACTGAGAATAAAGCGCCGGCGCCAGGGATCTTGGGCCAAAGTGGAGATAGTGTCACTTGGAGTCAAGATAGGATATTTGTCAACGAGAGTGAAAGGAGTGGCTGAGAGAGATCGAAGGCTGCTGAGCACGCAACTCACCCATTCGCGATCTTGTGTAGAAGGTTTACTGGTCCTCCAGCAGGCTCCATGCTCCGTCCTATTGCCCAATCCTGGACTCTTCCTCTACATCCTTACTTATGTGCTTGATGCACTGGAGATAAGTAAGTGGGATACACGACACGATACGATGCAACATTATTTCATCCCACGAACGAACCTTACTTTGCTCACTCTCCTCGATTTACAAATCTGATAGGAACTTAAGCCCAACATCCCTTTCTTTGCTTCTCCCCGACTTCCATCACCTCGTCCCCACCAGGCACAATACTCTCCAGTCAACGCAATATTTTACTTTTATATCAGAAGCACTCGCTCCTGGAGACTTGTACTTCTTTCCCATGCACAAATACCCACCACAGACAAATCTACACTGCTTCCTCAAAACACATCGTCTCTTCTTTTAACAAATGCTCCACAGCACAGCCAGCACTCCTATCACCAACCACCTCCCTCGCCATACAATCTTAATACCCACTTTCCCGAAAAAAATATCTGTCCACCTAGTTCTTTATCCTATTCTCAACATCATCTCAAGTATCTCTAGAATGTGAGACGAGTACGTACGGCTTCTTTGCACCACTCACTAAGGTTAAACTCCCTACTTTACTACAGTTAACTCGGCAACAACATGCACAGCTCCTACACTCCCGAACTTTCGTGGAACAACGGTTTTTCCTTCCTCGATCCTCTCTTTTTCTACTCTACATCACATCTATCTCTACTCTACCCTCTACCTGATCTCCAATATTTACACTGTTTAACTATGCAATGCATGGGAAGAATAAATGAAATCGAGGACGAATCCAGCCAATCTCTAAACCCATCTATTTTTAGCTCTCTCTCTTGTTAAAGGAGCAAAGTGGAGCAGTTACATTTTTTGCTAAGAGAGTTTGTATGAAAATCTACAAAACTTAATTTTCTGAAAGTGAAATATCTGAAATAAATGCTATTACATTGTACCATTGCAGACAGACTAAGGACTAAGGACTAAATTTAACATTTTACCTTTTTTGTCATAGCTCCACGACATGCTTTTTTATTATACCGCGGATGATTTTTAGAAATTTCCATCACAACCGTCATCTTAAACATAAAGTATAAAGTCTAAACAAGAAAAGAAATTGCTTTTTTGTTTTCGTGAAAAAGATTTTTACAAATGTATTGGACTTTTACGCTTACAAACTGACACATCAACGAATGAATTTCTCGCTGCTTTTTAATGTTCCTTAGATTTTGAGTTCAACATATTATAGGTATGTATGTAGATTTGTAACATGCTTTGAATCCATAAAAATTATTAAATTTAATAGCCTTAACACTTTGAACTGAAGCCAAACCATAATGTTTGAATATGCTAAATACATATCCATTACATTATATCAATCTGTACCACCCATCTGACTTTTGCTGGTTTAGAGATGCCGAACTATTGTATGAACTATTGTATGAAAAATAGAAATCTTGCTGGAGGGGCAGAAATAAGCTATACCATATTCCTAAACCACACTACATAAGTAGACCGTATGGTTTTATGCCTATAAAAGTACTGCTCAATATTCCAGTTTAAAAAATTTCAAAAACCCCTATTTACCGAAAAAACAGTTAGTATTCAGTTAAAGATATCTTTTGTTTTGAACTGCACTAATTTGCAACACATAAAGTCAAGGCATAATTAAATTATTATCTACGGTAACAGTAGAGTACCTTTAAAGGGTGGTACATCCCTTAAAATTTTAAATCAGCGTTTAGTATATAAAGTATAACTATTAATAATAATTACAATGCTTAAATCTAGCTAATATCACAATGAAAAAGTTTTTTTTTTCAGTGGGTAAGTAGTTGTCGCAACTCGTAAAATTCGAGCATTTTGTTTAAAATTTGAGTACATGAATTACATAAAACAAGGTACAAAATGTTTTAGGGATTTTTATAATGAATTCTCAACATGTGTAATAACGATGACAACTTTATAAATTTGAATTTCTTATTTATCTACCACTTTTTT
>JABASI010003118.1:0-17406 GCA_019776505.1 Tomocerus nigrus | reverse complement strand
CCTCGTATGTATTTGCTTTTTGAGAAAAAAAGATGGAAAACTAGAAGAATTTTTGGCTGAAGAAGAGAATCAACTTATGAGCAAAGAAGACGAAAAGGACTTCTTTATCAATGACCATCTTAACATTGGCGAATTATTAGGTAGTGTCAACCCCTCTTTTCCTTTCTTACTCTATATACTGTTTTTAGTTTGGATATCAGAAAAAAATGTATCAAAAATGTGCAAAAATGTGAAATAATTCTAATATCTGTACTATAGTCCTCCCAGTCAGTGTGTATTGTTCGAAATTAATATTGTAGAATGCTAATGTTGTTTGTAGGAAAAGGCAAATTCGGTTCGGTGTATTTGGGAGAACTGAGTGGGTCCGAGGTAGCAATGAAAATGTTTTCTGCGGAGCAACGAGAATTTTTCGACAATGAAAAGTTCGTGTACCATCTTCTATCTAATCACCAACATCAAAACATCCTGCAATATAAAGGTATGTCAACTGTAGCAAAGAATCTAATTATTATCCTCTATTCTTCGGTTCTAATAATTGTTTGTTCATCCTAGGATGGCAAGAATTTACTGTTACAAGTGTGAATATGTTGCTGGTTTTGGAGCGGATACAACCTGGGAACTTACGCGAATTTCTTAACCGAGTAGGGGAAGATAGTCCTTTAGACATTGATAAGGCAGCGAAGATAATGAGGGGTGTTGCGAGTGGTATCAGCTTCTTACATGGAGACAACAAAGATGATCTCGTCATTGCCCACAGGTACGCCTGTGTGTGTATTATATTTGCGAGTTACAGAAAAGTGTTTTGGAAATCCGCGACAAATTGAAATTCTTCTTCTAAAGGTGATAATTATTGATGATCATGTTTTGCTCACTTTTTAACAGAGACTTAACTTCGAAAAATATATTGTTGGACATGGACTTAAATGCAAAGATCTCGGATTTCGGATTGAGTTTGTACACAAATGGGAGCAAATATTATTGGGCCGGTCGAGAAAAGCAAGCAGAATTTAGCAGTTTAGCTGAAGCGGGCACATTACGATATATGGCTCCAGAGTTGCTGGAAGGAGCAGTGAATCTCAAAGATTGTGAAAATGCACTGAAACAAGCTGATGTCTACGCTCTGGCTTTAATTTTATGGGAAATCGCTAATTGTTCTTTTGATCTATTGCTAAATAACGATGCGTGTCACAAACTTCCTTTTGAAACAGAAATAGGCAAGGGGTTTACTCTTTCAATGTTTATTAGTATTTTACTATTAACTAAGACTACGTTACATTCGCTGATTCAGAGGTCGTTTTTAGTGGAAGTGGAAAAGATAAAGTAACTATAATGACATTTTTATACCTTCAGGAAAAGACATTTGTATGGAAAGCCTGAGTCGTTATGTTGTTACCCGCCGCGACCGTCCTTCGTTTACGACTTGGAAGGACTCCCAACTCTGTAGAAGCCTCCGGGATACTCTAAATGAGTCTTGGGATCCTGAGCCTGATGCCAGGTTGACTGCTCTCTGTATTGTTGAGAGACTCACTGACATTCATTTGTGCAAGAAAACACGTAAGCTCTTTCTCTGTATTTACTGCTGAGTAATATGATGGATTGCTCTTTCAAAAATTGTTTATTTTTATTTTATTTTATGTTAATAGCCGACAGTGTAACTCCGCTTGAAGTGGGATCAAGTTCTCCATGGACTGGACGAAACGCTTGTCTCCAGCGTAATTTGTTAGACGAAAATTCGGAAGAGAAAAGTATGGAGTATTTGGTGACGTCAGAGAAGCATTTAAATAACGTGATAGCGCACTTCAATAACATGAGCAGTTCGAATGACTCGTATGCCAGTAACAATACCACCAACACTGAATTAAGCAGTTACAGCCAAATACAGCAGCAACCCATTCCATTTCTGCACAACATACAACGATAGATTTCGACGTGAGTGTACAGACATTTACGTGTCGTCAAGTGACACCTTTCATCAATATCTTTTAACTCCTTAAATCTGTTCGCGGTACCTAAATAGTACCTACAGTTACATGCATTTTTAATCGCTAATAATTAGTAACTTATGTTATAATTTAAAGTGTGTATAGCGCATAACTAGATAGAGATCTTGTGTAGAAAATGTTTTAAACATAATATTCATTACATGTGTACACATTCAATTTTATCTTTTATAAGTATATGTTTGAGTTCATGTTCGATTATTTTAAGTATTCCATGGGGAAATACAGTTCTTAAAAATTCAATGTCTAAGTATAATAAGTAGTAAGTCACAATTGTTAGACAAGGAGAGTGCCAGAATGCCAGGAAACGACTTTTGGTTTACCATAAAAAAATCTTGACGCATCGATACAACTTACATAAGAAGCTGCCACAATTGGACTTTCATGTCGTAATTTCGCCAATTTATGTATAATTCTTATTGGTTTTGGAAGTAGAAACTCCAAAATTGTGATGAATACTAATAGGGGACTCCAGAAATTGGCTTAAAATCGACTTTGTATAATGTACGATTAATACTTGCACCATGTGCATTGGTACATGTCTGTGTGACACGTTAAAATGTACTTCAAGTGTTCAAGTTATTATATCGACAATTAGCTGCAATACGATTGACTGATTTTATGTCTATTCCTAGGACTGAGAATGTAGAATCCTTTTAAAATATCCCGTTTTTAACCTCTAAAAGTAGTACTATAATAATTATATTATATCTAAACATTCTAAAGAGGAAGTGATAACTTGATTGCTAACTATTTCGTCATTTTCGTCTCCAATTTACAATGACTTGTAAATCAAAACCTTAAAAGTGCCGTTGTTGGTGTTTCAGTCACAATCACAATTTACATGTAGTCAAAACGGTCACATTAGCTTTTAAAGGTCAAAAAGTTCACTTTTTAGTAAATGTGAGGGTTCTTAGCTTTACAAGTGTTAAACAATCAACGCACAACACAAAACTTGATTTGACATAAAGAGTGTAGTATTTTTGTTTCTACTGTCATACACCTGATGCACCCTATTTGTGCTCGTTCGTATTATTTTATTATTTGAATTAAGAATGCAAAGGCAGACACAAAGTGAGAGAAGTAATTGTAAGAAGATATTCATAATATAATTTCGTTTGAAAATGTTTAATAGGATGCTGTTTATGACGAAACAAGCTTAGTTGAGGCGTAACATTATCATCGTACTTGTTGCATTGTCGTAAAACAGTACGTTTTCAATGGTTTTAAGAAAGAAAAGGATGAGAGAAGTTGCTTAGAAATGAAGCTCAAGTAACCGGTACTTGTGTTTTTGGTCGGTCTATTAGGAAAGAAATGTTAATGACAGAACTGAAGATGAGAATTGGTGTTGTAATATTGTGTGTTGATATTTTTATAGGGCTTAAAGCACTAGAAAGCTTTACGAAACCACCAAAATTTTATTTTCGATCTAGAGAGTAAAGTTAAGTACCAAGTTTGGGGTTTGCTTGTTGGTACTTGTAAAGATGGATGTTACGCAACGCTCTGATGTGCGAATTATGTTAATTATTGCTGATAGAAATGGAAAGGAAGTGATACATATTATTATGTTTCTGTATATCTACCATTACATATTATATGGCTACAGAATATAATGATGCATTTATGTACTACAATATTTACTGATTAGATTTACCCGTTATTGTTAATATTTAATGCCAACTGCCATGTGGGGAAGGAAGTTAGTTATCTGAAAAGGCTAAGACTGATGGTCTATGTATCTAATCTTTTTCAATCAATATTCTATAAGATTGTAAATAACGCTTCGATAATTATTATTATTGCAATACAATGCGTGGTGAGGTGAGGTGACTATTGTCGAGACAGAAATGCAATTTAATTAATTGTTTATAAATTTTAATGCTGCAGTATAAATTATAAATATAAATAAACGTTGATGATTGCGTTCGCCATGGCATGGAATAATGCAAAAAAAAATTGTCCTAGTTGCTCTCATTCATTTTCATAAAGAAATTAGATATATACGCAGAGTTTATAGATTTAACTGCGATCATAATAAAATTGCTCTTTATATTTAAAAAAATCCATCGGAATGATTTACAAAAATAATTTAAAAAAGACGTTTTTGTGACTAAATGACTTGTTGAATAATTTTGATGAGGTTATCCAGTCCTGTAAGAAATCCATCTTCGTGGTTCCCCATTTCCCAATCAGATCGGTGATCTAAAATGTGAGGACTTTTCAACGTTTTGGCAAAATCTATTAGCCACGCACCAATATGACCTTTCCCGTCGTATATTAGCAAAATGGAACTGCCAATCATCTACGAAAATTGAATAATATGTCAAATTAGTCCGAAGAACTCTAATAAAACGCCATAATTCCCATAATTGATTCATATACTGATTTGATGTGCGGTTGTAATGTCAGCAACAAAAACATTCCTCACTACAAGTGAAGTACCTCATGGTTTTTGAAAAACTCCGATAATTCAAGGGTACGTCTGATTTCTTCAAGCCTGCTACAAAGGAGTTGCTTAGCTTCTATTGTTGTGGAGTGCAAAAACTTGGAAATTAATCTTCTTACTTCATTTTCAGTCTTTGTACGCTTTAATTCATTCGTATCTAATAAATCCGATTTATCTATGAACTGGAAAGTAAAAGACATCATTAAATTCAGCACAAACAATTTCTAATTACTAATTACTAATTGCGTATACTAACTCATACAATGAGGACACTGACTGGTAAATCAAAATCTACAAAAAACTTTTGAGAATGCTGGCTTTATGTTATTTATGCATAGCTATAAAAGAAAGAACACAAACACAACGTTCAAAATAAAGCTAACCTTAATGGCTTCAATTCTGAAGCCAATTTCATTTGTAGAGCTAAGTTGTTCCCTGAATTGCATGTATCTTAGTTTAGTGACCGTTTTCTTTTGCTTTTCCGCTGGTGTTGGCGCTTGAGGATCGATTTTGACCATTTTTAAGTACAAATCTTCTCTTTCTTTAAGGTTGCTTACTTCCGACTCCAAAAAAGTACGTTTGCCCATTTTCAAGTCCATCACAGCCAAACCAGATTCATTATTGAAATTCATCAGCAAATCCTCCATCTCTATGAAAACTTCATTGTTCCATTCTGTCTTGGCATAGTATTCTGGAATTATCCGTTGCAAGTCTGGTTCATTTAAGTGTTTCCATATTTTTGTGTAGATCTCACACTCAGTACTTCCAGCTAACACAACAACACAAAAACAAATGCGTAGGTATTTAGCAACAGTATTAGTACGGAAAAAAGTTAAAAACTTTTTTAACAACCAATAAAGATAACGAGAATTTTATTAGAGTCATTAAGGATCATGCATTGGGCTCCTGCTTACACTTCTGCCTCTACTGCATATGTGAGCAAAAAGATGGCTAATTCTACATTGTATATTGCAAATGACAGAGCTGTCAAGTTGAGTCAAAGGAGACCCGAACGGGTAGTTTCATAAAAAGAATATATAAATAGTTACCTGGTTGCTTTTTCCAAATAGAGTTAGGTCCTGCCGGAGCAAAAGAGCCAGGATGTCCACTAAGTTGGACAAAAGTTCGTCTATTTTCTTCATCTTTAGTTTCTTTATCAACAAAAAAAGCTGCAGACGCAGGTGCCGTGAATTCAAGAGCATTTAATGCGAGTAATTGTAGTAAGTCGTATGTTTTTGGATTGTTGCTGTTCCTCTTATTCATTAACCAATTGAGTCCCTTAGTTTTCTTAACTGGTTTTTGTACATTTTTTACACATTCGAGTAGATTGGCACTTATCTCCACATTTCTTTCGGCAGCAGCCTGAATAACACATATTAAAAAAACTTGATTAACTGTTTTTAAAGCCAATTTGTTTAACATAGTAGTAAAGTACCTAAAACAACACTAAATAAGTGATCCGAGAATGTAATTTCTTAGTAAAACAAAACTAAGTAGAATTTTTGAAATTATGAACTGGATAATTACATATTATTGCACACAATAAAAAATAAGTGTGCATAATAAAAGCCGAAGGTCCCAACGATAAAATGATTTGTATTTTTATCTTATCTTTGATTGAACAATGGCTTTTATTAAATGTGATAATCACCAGAAAATCCAGAGGTAGATTTCTCATGTTTGTATCAGAGATGTTTTTAAAGGAGAAGGATAAGTACACAAACCCAAAAAGTAGCATTTGTTAACGAGTTCCTCATTTTGTTTAGTGTATACAAATAGGGTTTCATGTAGAAAATATTTAAGTCTTCAGCTAGTAGCTTTATCGTGGAAATTAGAGTTAGGTAGGTATAAAAAACAGTCTAATATCGAGATTCAAAGTGTACAACAAAGTTCACATCACACCAAAACATAACAGTAACACTGACATGATAGATAGAACTCTAAACAGTAACAATAGTCAAAATTCTTCTTGAGCATAAGGGCGTATTACCGTTGACCGTATTTCTACGAAAACTACTTTGCTTAGAAAGGCAAAATATTTATCAAAAATAAAAATATCTGAAAATCTGAATTACGAGGTAGTGTACTAATATAGTGCACTTAACACGTAAGCTACTTAACATAATGTGGTAGTAGTCGATATTGATAAGATGTAGTGTAGTACAGGGTGGACTAAAAAACTACCACCTGCTGACTAACTCTTATTGGCGATTAGTAATGCACATTCTTGTTATCAATTAAGTAATAGGTATATAAACTTTGACGTAGATAGCTGAAAGCTGTAGCTAATGCTAATGGCTAATACCTACGTAAACGTAATGTATGGTAAAGTGCAGCACATAAACAGAAATACATCCTGCAATCCATTATTCATCTATCGTATCAACGTCATCAAATCAAGTCAGCATCACAGTAGTTTGATAACATGTATTTGCACATTTGTATCACTTCCATTTAACATGATCACGAAGGGGACTGGGGTAAAAGTAGGGGAGTCGCATTTACATCTCTATGAAAGAGTATTCCAGATCAAATTCTTTCACTTTATCTCATCATAACGAAATAATAGTTATTAACAAGAAGATTAAAAACTAGAAAATTAAAATCATTCCATTTCTTGGTGTAAAAGTGACTTGCACCAAGTGTTGCATTCAACTTCATCGTGAATATAATTTAGAAATAGAAAATTAGGAAAATGAGACATACCTGAAGGAGCCAAGGAACAAAGGCGCTTGAACATTGTAAAGGTGGAAATTCGGTAGTCATGATTGATAATTTTCAGAATTCCATCGCGAAGAAATGAATAGGAGATAATTTGGAAAGTTTCGAACGGAAGGCGCCAATGCAATGTTGACCTCACACAGGATTCTGAACACGAATGACGTCAATCCGTAATCATATCTCAATCCACGTCATGTCCTACGTACTTCTCTCCTATCTCTTCTTCGTGTCCTCCTTCCATTCAGCAATTCACAAATTCACAATGCATTCCTTGAATCCAATTCAATGAACGTATTTTGTCATGCAGCTTTGTTCAATTCTAAATATTTCATTTATCATATCATAAATAATCATCCATCAAGTATTATACACAGACCTAATGCATGAACAATCCACAAGGTCGTAACTATTTTACAGGCAGGGGCTAATACTAATAAGACCCACCCAAAAATCTCTCCAAAAATTTCAGCTAGGTAATGCATTTTTTCTACCTTTCTCCCCGTTTCAAGAGCCTGTTTTCTGGTTTCTCTTCATTAAAAGGAACCACCAATTCACCACCTACTGAGCCTGTCCCACGGCTACGACCTTGGTTGTTCAAACTTCAAACTTATACATACCTTGCTATTGTATGCAAGTGAGTTATGCTCGCTATTTTTATCAACGTACTACAAACAAAATGTAAAAAAGTCCATAAAAACTACAACAAGCACAACAGGTTGGTTTAGTTAGGAGCTACTCTTCTGCGTACCATTATTGTTCTAATGTTTTGTATTGCATGATCTATTCTGCCATGTACGTAGGAACTATGTGACTATTACTCCCCTTTTCTTACATAACCAGAAGAACATACATAATATACGATACAAACAAAACTAACAATATGCTTACGCACGTAGTTAACCACTAAAACTTATGGCTTCATGATTTTTCATTCTCATTCCATTCAAAGGGACACGACAGGATTCTATCACGGACCTAAGAACAAAACAAGGTTCCTAAAAACAAGTTTTTCTACGAAAAGAACTAAAAATGTAATTATTCATTTAATGGGGAAAAAGTCAAAATTTTATGTAATTATTTAAGGCTACACTATATTATATCTGTAGCTAATACAGTATATGGATTTATTGTAATATACATTGAAACTTTCTCTTTTTAAAATTTGAATCAGAATCAGACCATAAATTTTCTCTTTATGTATAAGTTCCCGTGGATTTACTTGGCGTCTTCCGAATCTTGATTTATATTTAATACTATTGAATTCCTTGACCCTGTTAATTTTCCCCCGAAATGACAACATCAAAATGGCTTGTTAGGAAAATACTACTTTTGAAGGAACGGTCAGTATGGAAGATTACAAAATAATTTAACAAAGTGTTCCGGGGTATGATACTTTTGATCCATCAAATCCAATCTGTACACAGCTTATATAGCTTAGTCCTGAGCGTTTGTATCCTCCCTTTTTATATAACTTTATTATTTCCATTCTTGATAAAAAAACATGGTGATTCGAATTGAAAACCATGCAGGAAAATAACGCTATGTAACTAACTACCCAATATATACTAACGTATGATGACTCAATGTCATCAGGATCAGGTCAGAATGCTCAAGTCGATTAGGCAATGGGCATTTCATAGATTTGGTGCACAATCGACAAGGTAAGTAGCACGCAGTAGATTGTGAGCGTTGTGACGTTGTGAGGTACTTATTTTTGTTCATTAGTTTCGGCTAGAAGTCATTTGCCGTCATCTACTTGTTTTTCTTCGTGCAGCAGATGACGACAAGTACAAAATAGTACATGAGAATAGCAATTGCGACTTTGCGTTTCCATGAACTAATTAAAAGTGGTAATTAGCCTCTAACCAAATATTGGAGATAAGGCGAACTATTGGACACATTCAGAGAATTTGTGATTCAATAGATTTGGTAAGCTCTTTTATTGAATTNTAATTAGCCTCTAACCAAATATTGGAGATAAGGCGAACTATTGGACACATTCAGAGAATTTGTGATTCAATAGATTTGGTAAGCTCTTTTATTGAATTAAAATGAACACTAAAATCAAACTAAAACATTTCTAATTAACAAGTAAGACTCAGACTTACTAATTATTTTCATGAACTTTTCATATGTCTAAACTGCGGAAGGACTAATCCGAATTTTGATTCGATTCCTGATAGAATAGGCAGCGCCACTTCGTAGCCTCCGATATGGTCAGGGTTAGAGGATTTCGTCTCACTTAAAGCACCCGTGGACATAACACTTCCCTCACTTCCACTTGGACGGCTGTTTGAAAATTGAAACAGTGGTTTATTTTGATTTCGACATATAGTCTTTGTAACATTAATTTAAAAACGGCAAAAATAAATTTCACTTACGTTCCTCCAAAATCAACATAAAATAATCTCTGTAAAATTTCATAAGTCAGAAGCGTAACACCAAATTGAGGCGACGACCTCAGGACACGAGCACCAGCACCTTTCCAGAAAGCACGACCTCCTTCCTCAGCCCAAATCTTCCTCGTTGCATCCATCACTCCAGTGTACGTTGTTTGTCCAGCACGAGCCACAACCTTCCAAACCACAGTAAATGCAATTAATCATAATAAAAAATAAATCCTTCCAAAGAAATTAAATTCAAAGCGTAATATAATTTGGGTACATAGACAATAACCATCCAAAAGTTTAGCAACCAAATCTTTTAAAGTCCATTTTAGAAACGAAATATGAATAATTAGTTTACCTGTAATCTTGTTTTAATGACATCAGCTGGAGTGACAAGACTTGCTGCTGGAACGCCAGCAATAGCACCGCTAACTAATAAACTGAGGGGACTATTATAACCGTTCTCATCTTGAAATTTAACTTTAGTATGAGCATACACTGGGAAATAGATTGCACTGAATGGCACATCCCGCAAAAAGCATGCTTTTGCACCCTAAATTTTGAAGATCATGTTTATTTAGTAATATGTTACTTAAATTGTATATATTAATATTGAATTTGCTGGGTACCTTGTATAGACCGAAAAAACCAAGTTCTTTAATGATACTCCAGGCTCCAATTTTCGTAGTATTAGCGATTTCACCAGCGACTTGTAATCGGATTTTCACAATCTCTAAGGGATTTGTAAACACTACTTGACTTCCTCCTGCACACGCCCCAGCAACTACCTCTCCCCAATATGGTATTGTTCCAGTTTTAGCATTCATTAATTTATCACGTACCAAATCATTTACCTATGCGGAAAGAAGAAGTTATTGTTTAACGAAGAAGAGAAGTCATCGTTACTAAGTCTTTACTCCAACTCAATAATTTAATAGAGTTTATTGAGTACATTATAGTAATGCTTACAGTGAGTTTGATGGCTTTCTCTGGAGCTACTCCCATTAATTGAGGAACAAGGCCACGATACAGTCCAGAAAAGCCTTCGTGTCGTATAACTTTCTTGAAACAATCTGCTGAAGATCTGTACATCAATTCACCAATATAAGAGCCTGTACGCTGATTTTGCATTCTAGTCTTCACCAAATCTATAGGATACACCGCAGTCGCACCAACAGCTATATAATTGTAATAAATCAATTAAACATCAAACAGCGAGACATTTTTAAAGCGATATAACTCTTCACAAAACAATGAAATCATAACGCGTTTGCAACTATTATTAACGTTCATCATTAAGGACTTCTGAAGATTCATGATAACTTCTTTATCGCTACATGGTAAAGGGTAACATCTGTCTTTTGTCTTTACTATTACTACTGCTTAGTACAAATAACTTATTGTTAAGCTTTATAGTTAATTTTAAAGACAATTAGGAAAAGCAAAACAAGTGGTAAAAAATAGAACGGTTCAATTGAAATAAAGATTCAGATAGGTTTAGGTTAGTTAGGTAATCATTCACATATTTAAATAACACATAAGAAAACACTAAAAATGTATTATTATGTTTGTGAGAGAATACCAAACACCCTTTATCGTGTTTTATTAAAACTTTTACCAAGGGACGCTTTCCTATCTTGGCCAAAGGGCATTAATTATACGAGAAAAACGAATAGAAAATAAAAAATGCAAATAATACGAACCTCCTGCCATAGCTCCGAGTGTGAAACGATAGGCACTCTCCAGGATTGCAATAAAGACGCCTCTTTCTTCGGGACTCTGGACAGCTTTAAGATCTGTAAATCTTTTGGTGATTTGCTTGAAATATTGCTCAGGAGCAATAGCTTGTAAGTCACTGTATTGAATCCGGCCGGTCTGATGTAAAAGGTCACACAACTGAAACAAAATATCAACCTCGAGTGGCGTTATCTGGCTCATCATTTGCGCTGAATGCAAAAATTCTTCCTTAGTAACTTCTTGAACACGGCTGTTTTGAGTAGCATTTAAGTAGATTTTCTTTACCTGCACACGGAAAGCATATAAAATAGTATTTTTCATATGAAAACTTGAGCGCTTACATGTAAATAGTATCAAAAAATATACCAGTTCCATATTATTTAGTAGCGAATTGAATGCCATGAAAAAAGGAAAACTGATGCGATGGCCGTGTCCAGCAGCAGCGATCAAATTATCTGAAACTTCTTTAGTTAGCAAATGGGACTTGATGGTGGTCATGATATTATAGAATTCCATTGCAGTGATAAACCCTGTTCCCTGCTTGTCACTACGACGAAACGCTTCCACGGCATATTCTTCATGAAAATCCTGATAAAAAATTTAATTTCTATCAATTTATCTTATCCTTAACATCTGCAATATCATGTCATGTCGGCGCCTTCATCACCTGAAATTAAAGCATGTACGTAATCCGCCGTAGTAGTTAAACATAAAAGAAATTTAAAAACTTACATGTAAAAACTGAGAGAATTCAGCGTACGTTACAACCCTTTTTTTGTCTCTTCCAAAATACAGTTTTATGAAACCGCCATCTAAGTCGAAAGGAATTTGCTGTTGAAGAGTAGTGTGGCTGATAACCCCTTGAAACTCTTCAAAAGTTACAAGTCCTGTCCCTTTCGTGTCAAATAATTGGAAGGCTGTTTGATACAATGCGTCAGGAACACAGAGAAGGCCTTCAAAACTTTGAAATTCTGGAAAGGATATAAGTCCATCCTTTGAAGTGTCGATTATGCCACCTAACAACCTTACACTTTGTTCGTTGAAGTTTTGTGTTGTAAACAGTCCCAAATATTTTCTGATGAAATCTTCCGCTGTCATGTACAATTCATTTTCGATTTCCACAGAAGCATACTTTTTGAATATTGTATGCAATTTATCTGTATTGGCTCTCTTCAAATAACCAGGACCCTGAAAGCATGTTTTTCCATGTCATTTTAATGCCAGGTCATGAAATAAGAAAAAACATTAAATCGTCAAAATTTTTACTAAGTCTTTGATCAAACCGAACTGTTTGTTGCGTTATCAGTTCTAGAAAAATAAAATGAAGATTTAGTGTATGGTAGGGATAAAACGACTTTTTACTTCATTTTAAATTCAAACCAATGCATGGATCATACGGAATGAACATTTCCGCTTTTTGTTCCATTTTAAACCAACAAATTATGCAATCACTGCACAAGTCTGCACATTAATTCAATATTTAATTTAATGTTGCAATTAATTACATTCTAAGAAGTAAGAATGAAATTTACATACAGTATAAAATTGATGAGGTAAAAAGGGGAATTCCAGGATGGGACATTGAAAAATTCAATTATTTAATTCTTCAATTACAAATAACGTTAGCAAAAATTAGTTAATGCTAATAATTTTTACCTAGTATATAATAACAATAATTATTGCACTATCAGTTACTCCTAAAAAGTAATACAAACAAGCTTGGCGAACAAGCGATTTTCTATATTGCAAAGTCAAAGGACTTCATGTAACGAATTATTTATATATTGCTAATAATTGGTAAAGATAATCGTAAAAATCGTAATACTAATGTGCAAAGTGCAAGAGTATAGGCAGATGCACAAAAGCTATTTGTGTAAAAATGTGCATTTAGCAGTAAATAATACAATACAGCAAATTATTTATTTAGTTCACTTGCATGACCTGATTTGATATGATATTCCACTCCTCTGATAAGATTCCTTAGAGATTTACACTTAAAAGATGCTGTAAATCTTTCAGGTTATTGTAAGTTGCAATCGCAATGCATAGAAATTCGATGAGGACTGTGAAGTAACTGAGTATTAAAACAGGGTTTACATTTTTATTACAAATTAGGGAACATTCCCATATTTGCAATGGGAAAAGCAACTTTCCAGCTCTATATTTGACCTGACATAACACTATGACACTAAATAACATAGCTATATACACGAATCATCTGAATCATCTCTACGACATTCTAAAACTCCAGCTACCTTTTCAATCGAACGCAGCTTGAGTTTGTAATTGAAAACATGTAACCATATTCTTAAAAATATTCCAACTCAAAAACACGTTAATAAGAGACTTGGATTGGGGTTTTGGGATTCTTGAAAAGCTACATATTTTATCAGACATACTATACGATTTATAATCATCCTATGCATTTTAGGGCATAGACTTCAATTAGCAAGGATAATGGTGATTTCACTTACATCCTTCATATTATTATAAACATGAAAGTACGTAACTCACTATATTGCGCATTGCCATTGTACAGTGTCCAGCAACTGTATCATATCCAGGACACTTGGAAAATCTTGTAGGAAATGAAAACAACATGTCCAATTTTCAAGTTGGAATATATTATTAAGCTATAATATGGCTAAATGCTAAATCGAAAATAAAAAATAAACCATACCTCGCTACTGGCACTGCAAAAAGCGGTACGAAAAAAGGGCAAATTCCTCCAGTTCTATAATGTTAGTAGTTCAAGAATCAAACAAACCAACAAAACAATAATGAGTAAAGGGTTACATAAATGTGCTGATAATTAAACAAAACGAATTATATTATATTAACATGTCATATTATGTAAATAATTAGTAAACATCATAATATTTAGATTATATGCTGGCAGCTGAAATAAAATTTAAATGGGTCATAGGTTGTGTAGACATTCAATGTTTAACATGTTACATTCTTACATTAAGTGAAGCTGACAGTCACTGTCAGTACAGTACCAATAAAATTCTATGTGATAAAAATACCAAATAATCTCCATTTCCTCCAGTTTCTTCGCCAGATTTCTTAGCAGGCATATTTTGGCTGACGTTGTTGTGACACGATGGCACGACCCGTACCAACCAAGGCTGAACCACCAATCAAGGAGATAAACAAAAAAGGGCAACCTACACGAAAAAATGCTATCTAGCCAAAATGTAGCGATAGCGGCTGCCTGAAAACAAAAAATAAATGGTTTATAATAGTGCCCATTACAGACAAGGTCATATACAGACCTGCAGACGGGATCGGGATATCTCGGAGACAGGTACGGTACACTCTCTATGTACTACTACTAAATCCCACTTTCCCACTAAGAACGAAGGTAAGGTACTTAGAAGAGGTATTATTACAGTGCAGTACATGGAACCTATTGGAGATCATTAGATTTCCTTAGCTAGGCACCACGGCACCACTACGGCGCTATTTCATTAGTAGGTCAAAGTACCTTGAAGGCTTGAATTCAGTATTTCTGGTTGCAGTTACGGAGAAGAGAACTCGTTCGGTACTTGCGAATTAATAATTAGTAGGACAATATTATACGACTATGACTAATCAGGTAGCTAAATAGTATGATCCTGTTTCAAAAATTCAAAATTATTATTTGCATTCTAATGTAATCGAGTATTAAGCCTACTGAAATCTACATAATATAATTTATATATTATATCATAATGTGTAATGCAAAATGTAGGGAATCTATAAGTAGAATCTCGAGAATGAGAATTGAGATGACCTTAAACCGCTATCAGTATCCTGTATACATATATCGGCAAAAGTGATTCAGATATTGCCAAATAAACAACATATAGAGATTATGTACTTGGAAGAGTCACTTTTATACTTTGTACATATGTAACTACATTACATTATGTATGAGCAGATTCAGAAGAGCACGAGCAAAAAGGCTGACAATGAGCCCCACCGACCACACGCCTAATAATATCTTTGTCCTATTAAAAACGTAAGCGTTATACGAATGAGTTAAAGTTGGTAAGTTAAACACTCCACACGACCTACTGATAACTTGACTACTACACTTATTACTAGACTATTACTGACGACTAAAGTGACTACTGCATAATATTACTTGGCTGCAATATGCTTTTCTTTCTTCTGTATATCTTTACAAACACAAACACAGACAGATGATTCTGTATTTCTGTATGTTATGTAATGTAAGTAGTGAAGTGACGTGTAAACGTATAGCAACTAGTAAGTCACAGAAAGTTTCGAACAGACAATTAATAATTTTGCTAACAGGCTAACACTGAAGATGAAAGCTATATAAATGTTATAAATGCTTTCTTCGACATGAATGCGTATTTACTTGTACACATATTATGCAATATGTTATTGTGACAGTATAGATAAACCACACACTACATGTATAAGCAAATGCCTATTATTATTATGCTATGTTATGCAACTTCTGAGCACGTGTACACGCGTACATACGTACATATCGTATATATATGCGTATTATCATGCGTAGGTAATTTATTTGCTTGTGCAGAATATTCACTACGCTAAACGGCTAAACCCAAAAACGTTAATTTTTAACCTGCATCTTTACAGCTTTCTCCTACTCAACTCTACTGTGTTGGATTCTAGACATTTTGCTCGTGACTTATTACACTATTCGAGTAACATCACTACTGATAGATAACTGTAATGGTATATACGTTAAGTTACACAAGTTTATAAGTAATTCATTAGTACCTAACTCATTTTATTATTGTCATTATCGTCTTCAGACCAATAAACCACGCACCCGTAAAGAATGTAAGATTAGATTAGAATTAGACATTACATAAGACAATTAAGAGGAATCAAAATATAATGGAATATAAAAAACCATTACAAAACAGACATAAGACATAATGCAGAATAACGCTTGACCTACTGACCCAATAATGGTAATACTACACTGGTAAAAATAATACTAAGTGTACACTATTGCACTATCTACATACATAAGTACGTAACAAAAATAATATTATATTCAGCAGCTATTAGACCATTTAGACCACAAGTATTTGCCAATTTTTTGTCTCAAACATTTTACAGTACTACCACTACGGTAGTGGTAGTTGGTAGTGGCACCTAAACTATCCGTTTTGGTTGGGAGAATAGGTAAATGCAGATATTATGTAAACATTTTTTCACTCAGGACTAGTTTTGGCCGGAACATTACTTCTAAATCTTGTAAGAGGTGCATAGTAAATTCAAAGAAAGTTGCTTTCTCCAACAGCATGGTAGGTAGCATCGAATATTACGTTTTGAAGGAATAAGTTGATTTTCAGTCTGTCCTGCCCTCCACGGTATACATATTTCTTATTCACTCAAGAATTAAATAGGTTACATTTTGAGGCTGATTAACATCCAACCTACATATAATATGGATGTGCAATTATAAAGCTCCATACCGCTTTCACCATGTAGATGATTTTTCTCTTTTGACGTCTAAACGCCGTATTTCACTTTTCCTTATCCTTCTTAATTTTAAGTCAATCCTATGACTGCAATAGCAATTTCTCTTCAAAATGAGGTTTTCTTAAACCAGGCCAATAAACATTGCAGAACTCAAGCAGATATCGAATTATTGGTGCTGCAACAACATCACTCCACAAATGCTGGCCAACACTGGAAGAAATTGGGAGTGGAGACTTGACCTTTGCATCGTCGGAGGAAGTCCTTTTGAGCATTTGTGACTAGTGGGATTATTGCAACCAAATTAAAAAGACAATAAATAGCTCTACTACATTTACATGGTGAAAGCGGTATGGAGTTTGGAGCCTTAAATTGCACATCCCTGTAGTACTGGGGTTTGAATCTATGTAAATGAAATCCTAACGATTTAATATCGCCTGTGTAAGCGTATAAGAAGATGAGGGTTTTCAGTTTTCACAGCTATACTTAATATACAATTTAGGTGTACTTGTTTATATTATTTGCTGTCTGAGTCTGAATTATATATAATACGAGAAAATGCCCGTGCTTCGCACGGCTTATGGAATAGTCTGTCTGTTTGTGTGTCTGTCCGTTCAAAAAACTTATGCAAGAAAAATTA
>JABASI010003117.1:0-17411 GCA_019776505.1 Tomocerus nigrus | reverse complement strand
CGCGTGGATATGTATATGTTATAAATATAAAGATATTTTGTAGGTGTTTCTGCAATCAAACTGATTCGGACTTTCAGATCTTTGTGCACAATGCCTTATTATGAAATGTGTTTAAAGTACTGGTTTAATGAAGATTGCTACACTGTCTCATGCAAACTATTAAAATCTCATTCACGTAGACTTCCTTAAATATAATGTCATTAACACAATGTCTCGTTTTGCATTCGCAGTAATTTGGAGCATCAACGTTTTTAGAGGTTTCAAAGGAAAAGCGTAGCGTGAAATACCAAAGTGGACGAAAAGTATTTTCCTAGCCGCAGTAATGCTGATTAAACTTACTTATTTGTACAAACAAACATTGTCTAAAATAGAAACATGCAGCTTAATGGATCGACTGTAGTCTTTGTTAACATGACTAATTGTATTTTGTATAAATACAAGCGTTTTCCTCGTGCCTGCTCCAGTTTCTAAATCGTCTCCAAATAATATTGTGACGAAATGCTGCTGGGCATAGATAATTTTTAGCTCATTGGATTGGAAGTACAAAGCATTAGCGGGTTGACTCGTTGGCAATCTATAGTAAGAAATATACGTCAAGTTTTCAAGGGTAGTAGTACATAAGCGACCGCCGACAGGTACATACCTGACAGCCGACAGGTACACAAGCGTATAAAGTATGCACCCTTCTCCAGCCGATTCGGCTGTCGCTTATGTGCCTGTCGGCTGCCGTGTATCGCATACCTAGCTTGCATACCTAGCTGTCGGCTGTCGGGTATGTACCTGTCGGGTGTAGCATATGTAGATGTTGGCTGTCGGGTACCTGTCGGCTGTCGCTTATGTACTACTACCCAAGTTTTCAATATACTTATGGTAAAATATTTTCTATGCTTTTGAACAATAAAATTTCCTCCTTAGCTAAGTTTACGTAAGACATACATAAGGAGCATGATGTGATAATAACCCATTAGAGTAAGATCAGTTGTGTTGTGTTAATGACCTGAATAAATGCTTGAAATGCGTGGTTTCTACTAATGACTTCTGTATCTCACCGCTAAATATCATACATGCAGATATTATATATGCCAAATGCAAACTGTCTTTAGTTTCATACTAAATAAACATGCAAATTTTTATGCAACATATGAAATGAGATTATTANATTATTATCATATAAGTAGTAACTTCCTTCCTAGGAAGGTAGTTAATGTTACTACTGTTATTTATTGCAATTCATTTGGTATGCCAAATGCAAACTGTCTTTAGTTTCATACTAAATAAACATGCAAATTTTTATGCAACATATGAAATGAGATTATTATAAGACAGAATAACAGACTTTTATTACAATCCCAATAAATAAGACAGGTAAACTCGGAATATGATACCATATATTATAAGACTCCACTAATCTATGTACGGTTATTCATCGATTATTATATGAGTAATCGAAATTGACATGGTAGACAACTGCGGATTGGGTTATTTTAGTTAGGATTCGGATTGAAAAATGAAAAGAAGAAATATAGTAGCTGAATTAGAAACTATTTGAATCATTTTGACCACAATAATTACACAATAATAATATGATTTTTCAAATATTATTACAATTACGGGTATACGTAGGTCGTTACTTTCAATTTTATGTGATCACAACCGCGGGTTAAGCTTCTGCATTTCCATTCTGCTGTCCAGCCTGAAAAAATTAATACAATTGCAATTTCTTTACTTGAATATACATACCTAGTTGAAATGTTATTTTCTTTGGGAAAAATGACGTTTTTATAAAAAATAAAATTAATGTATAGAATTACTCTTCTTCGTTGCAAGGTTTTCTTTAAGAACAAAATGGCAATCATCATCACGATACTGCCAGCAGAAGAACCAAATCCAAGTCCATAAGCTTTTGTTGAATCAAAAGTCTCAACAACGGATTCTATCGATTTAGAGTAATTTGTATACCAACGATGTATTTCAGAGAGGCACATATATATTGGAGTTTGTTTCATTTAAATCTTACCTATCGCATCCATAGTTTCGTTGTCGTATACACGTTTAACTAATGATGGAGGTGGTAAACCTGAATAAAAAATGTATTATGTGTAATTGGGAAATCAGAGAAGCATCAGGTTATTATTAGTAATTAAAGTCAGTAATACTTGATGGAAAACTGAGGGCCACAACAGAAACTTTTGCAGTGGAAGGGTTGATATCACTACAAATATAATCCCTGTTACTTGCAGCACTTATAGGATTCACTTCCAGGATTTCTTCAGCGCAATGCGATCTTAGAACATAAGGACGGAACTAAAGGGTTCAAATAGAGTATCAGTTCATAAGATTTTAGAGAGATTGTTAATGCATTCAAGGCAGATTTTGGTTTAAACATACATTGAATTTGTTTAATGTCCATTTTACTGAAGAATTGAACTGGCATATTAGGCGAAAGTGCGACACTTTATCGCTTAATTCAAGTTTTGCATTAGTAACGACATGAGGAACCCAGAAACGACTCTCAAAACCAGTGTTATCATATCGCCATAAAATTATTTTCGGTCCACCGTCGGTGTCCATGCATTTGTGGCTAAATTATTTTAAACAAAAGGCTTTAGATGCTAATCTTTTAATGGGTAGGTACTACTTTAAAATTTTATTTTATTATTTAGTTTACCTTCCATCAAAAGCAGACAGAGGTGATACGTCTATAAATAAAATTTATATCAAAATTAATTATAATATATATACTACACACATAATAAATTATGATCTTAGCATGACCTTCATATTAATTTGGCCCTTATACTCTGGTCTCTACAATAGGCTTCAATATTTCTAGACTTACTATTTACGGATATCATCTTAGAAGAGCTTTGGGTATCGCCAGATTTCAAAGTTCCTATACAACTCACCGAGCTTGCATTTGTTATCGTTAAGAAACTTTCCCGATAGATTTTTCCATTGTGTGTACCCTTAACTTCATCTTCTGAGCCTTTACAGTTTTTAATTCTCATATTTTATTCGGTGAAATATAAAATGTAGATATGAAGTATTAAGAAAATCATTAAGTAACACATACTTGCAACAGGAGTTACGGAATTCCCATCTTTGTTTTTAAATTCCCACTGTAAATCTTTTTCAAAATCCAATTCGGGTACGGAACATATGAATTTTGCTTTGTCTCCGATGAATAATGATCCCGAATCAACTTGGATATCTATCCTTGCATCTCCTTCCGATTTAGCCAAGTAAATTAGCGAACACACAGCTAGAAACAATGGCAAGGTAATGAACGTCATTGTTACAGCTATTTTCAAGCACTATCCTGAGCCAGGACAGCAATGAGGACATGAAAGACTTCCTTATACTCTCAATAGTAGTCAAATAAAACAGAAAATAATGTTGTCTTCTTTTTATAGGATTAGTTGAGATATTTTTGCATAACATCTTGCACAATTATTAACCTTGTACTATTGCCTATAGTACCTATATAGTGACTATTCCAAATTTCCAAGGGTGTGCTTAGTACCTTGCATTTGTCGACTATCATGCTGAAATGTTCCGCCCCACAACAATACGTAAGAAACCACCATAAAGATTGCGCAAATGGAATTTACAGTTACGGATTCTCCAGTCCAGAGCATTAATTATGCTGTATACGCTGTTTATGTCTGTATCTGTTTGACCCAAATAAATTAACGTTGACACACTTCTTGCATCTTTATCAAAATAAATACCAACGAGCAAGAAAGTTCGTCACGTTAGCCCTCTTATTGAATTATATTTGGTAACAAAAAGAAGGTAACCATAATACTGTTCAATGTCAACTTACGTGTTGTTTTACACGAATAATAGAGTTCCACTAGAATATTCTACAATAATATTTGTAATTAGGTTTCCCAAGATTCAAGATGCGTTTTCTTATTAATCAGTGCACACATCGGTGGAACAAAGAAAGTACACTAATATGATTGATTTCCTTTATTGATCGTGAAAATCGATATTGTATGACATTTCTATTTTCATGACATATAAATATGTGAATAATAAATTATATCAATTTGCCATTACTCTCAAGAATTAAGTATCAGTAATCAGTACTAATCAGTAAAAGGGATCTAGAAAATATTATACTAGAAATAGTTAACCAATAATAGAAACATTCGATTAAAATCTTTCGTAGTTGCTAGATGGTCTTACAAGATGATTATGCTCAGGAATGTGTATTTCTTCCATAAAAGCTGGATTGGACTCCCTTAGCCTCTGAGAGTAGCTCACAGACAATCCGTTTGTTAAATCACGAATTCTTTTCTGTGTCAATAAAGAAATAGATATTTTCAAAAACCTGTGAAAATATTACCTATGTAGAAAATCTATTTAGCTTACTTTTTGATTGATTATTTCCCGGAATAATATAAGAATGACGACAACTAAAGCCAAAAGTATTACTGCTGCTGTTATTGAGACGATAAGAAACTTGGAAGACTTCCCATTTCGATTTACTCGACATTTACTTCTATTCTTAGTTTTATTAGAACTGTCCACATTCAGGCTACTTGCTATAAATAATTAATTATGCTTTTTATCCCACTCCAAGGAGAATTAATCGGTAGGTAAGTAGAAAAGATTGTGAATTTACGTGTGATAACAGGCAATTTATCGATGATCGAGAAAGAAATACTGTCATCCTTTACATGGGTAGAGCAAATATAATGACCTGTAAAGTCTAATAATGAATTCTGAACAGAGAATCCTTTACTAGGGCTGTATTTTACATTTGCTCCTTTTGTCAATTCGGTATATTCATTCTGTTAATAATAGCAGCATTATTAGCAAAAAATTAAGTTAAGAAAAGTTATTTCAAGGGTATAAGGATCTTAATACTTTACGGAAATCTCACATCGCTATACGTGTACATGTACAATTTAACTTCAACACTCGGATGGGTCACCCGACATGGAAACAATGTCCAAGAATCACTCTTCCTCTTTCCCTTCTCGATTTCCAACTTTATATGTTGACCATGGTTGATGAGAGGAAAACTTGTGTTGTCTGTATTGAAAATAATGCGTATTAGATAACTTGACACAGTTTTTGTGGTTATGTAATGTTTAGTGTGGTGTTATTTTGTACAATGTCTATAAATATAAGTGGTCGACTTGAGATTTCTATCGTGATTGCTTTGACAGACGTATTTTCCGGTAGATTCTTGCAGACTGATACTCCTGCCATTGCGGTCATTAACTGTGTCATATATTACAATCTTCGATTCAAAACACATGGATTTATTTCCACCACCCTTTTCCATTGTGCTTTCGATCAGTTTAAATCCAGTGTTTATCTGTCACATCATAATGATTTTATCTTCCTATATGTTCTTTATAAGATATCGACTTTGCGTCCACGATTAATACGTATAAAGATAGAATGTCAAACCTTCTTTCCCTCAAAACTCCATTCTACAGGGTACTTAGCACGGCAAATCAAAGAAATGGATTTTTTTAATTTCCTTTTTCTTAGGATAAATTCCTTTTCCGCCGCCATCCAAAATGTAGTGAAGTTTGATCTTGCGGAGGTTTCTGTATAACGTTCCATTATAATTGAAGGTACATTGTTTTCAGATTTGTTTTGCTCCAAACATGTTTTTCTAAGGATTTATGAAAAACAAAATGATTTCCTAAAAATAAAGCTACTGTCGGCTGATAACGTGAGTGAATGTTCATTAAAAATGAAAGTTACCTAATATAGAGATTTTCCGGGTATTCTACGGAGTTTTCGTCTAAAATAATCATTTTTTAAACATGACAAAAATGTCGCATAAAAATCGGAATGGTATTTTAAATTAATTCATGTTCATACCCTCGACCGATATTGGTACAGACGAATTTTTCCATTCATTGCGACTTGAATTCCAGACTGGAGCAAAGCAATAAAGAAATTCTACATCTGGATCATTAATTTCGAGCGTAATTGTAGAAACCAATTTGTTCCCCACGACTGTTTCGACAACTTTCCTATTTAATCCTGAAGAAAAAATTACACCCGTGGCCTTTTTGTGTGCAAATGGTGAGAAGAAGAGTTGATATGTGTTAGGTATAATGCCCTTGCCTGTTTCCACGAATGAAAATGTTTTGTTTTTGAACTGAAATGCCCATTTGACATCTCCAGACAGAAAATATGTAGCCACTTCACATTTAAATATTTGAGGATCCCTTTTCAAAATGAATTGTTCCGAATCCGTGATATTTATATAAGTTTGTGATTCAGGATTTCCCATAACTAAAAGGGATTTCAATTAATTTTTCTTTACATGTCTTTACATACAATGTCATTTTAGTGATAGAAAATAGCTTTTTCGAGCCTATTTTATTGAGATCTGCATGAGCATGAAAACGATGACCATATCCTTGCACAGAGCATTCAAGTACACCAGACAGTAACTCTTTAAGGTAAACGGTATCATGCAATTCAAGTGTGTTCGTATCATGATGAGAATTAAAGCTTCTGCAGTATTTCTGCTCCTCAATACAGAATTTGGAATTTTAAATTACACAATGAACTGAATACTAAATTTCAATTTCTGTTAATAGTAATATTTCATGCTAAAATTGAGTCATCACTTCTCACTTACTCCATTATCACAAAAGACGCCGTTTTTACACTCTGTTGGGTTTTGACAGGGATGAAATGATAATAGTAAAGCCCCGCTCTGCTGTTTAGTTTTGCATTCAATGGCTCCCTTTAAATCTGGCACAACACTTTGCCAAACTGAACATTAAAAAGGCATAATAATATCAATTATTTCCATACGTTAGTTTTTTCACTTAAATATCATCACATGGAAATTGGGTTTTAATAATATCAATATCTTACTGGCTTCCCACGACGAGTCTTCTATATTCCTTTTGAAAGTGGTGGTATTCCATGCACAATCGCAAGCATACCATAGATTGTAGTTCCAAGTATGGAGTATAGAATTGTTTGCTATAGTTTTACAAAATACCTGCCCGCTTGACAATGCCTTTGGCGTGACCTCGGCACTTACTTCATATCGAAACGTTTGTTTCCTTTGCATATGCAATGCGGGATTATATTCGTTAACAACAAATGAACCATTAAGGCTTCGTTTCGTGAACATTTGAAATGTTTCTGGATTTGAAGCAGAGAGATATATCTCTTCATTGGATCTACACTTGAGAGTAATAGTTCGATCCACGCTATTAAATGGTACGTTTTCAGTGGCTGGAATCACTTGGTATGTAGGCAAAGCGATCGCTATTCAAAATAGTTTTTGTTGTTGAGGAATCATTACTAATAATAAGTCATAATTTATTATTGTCTGTGTTTATATTTACCATGATAAGGCACCAAATGAATGAGTGCGTCCCTTGTTTCACTTCGATAAGCCAGTTCACATTGATAATCCCCAATCGGATTAAAAGGAAACCTCGTTGCATTGATTAGAAACCCAATTTTCGGGTCGTAACGGATATAATCATTCATAATATCCAATTTAAATAGCTTATTTGGCTAAATAAATGTAACAAAATATAGCATGAACTATGTAATTTGTATGTATGTGAATTGTTTTAAGTGTATCATCCATTACGTTTTCAATTTTGATGAGTGAAGCATTAATACTTTCAACATTAGCTCTGCAAGGAATAACGAATTCGCCATTTTCAATAGACAGATATTCTTTAGATTCTATACGTTCACTGTAGTAATCTGATTGAGAAGCCGGATACGCAAACAAGCTATGATCTTAATTCGAAATATTTCATTTAGAATTTCTTCAACACTTTGACAATTAATTCACCTTAATTTGGTACTCAAAGGTAATAGAGAATACAGAATATAGTAAACTTACCATGGACGAATTTATATACCGAGGTTGAAATCTCTTTGTTTTGAATACTTCGGCACGTATATTTCCCTGTTCGGCTATAGATTACATGCTCAGATTCAGATTGGTAGACTATTAATGTGGAATTGTAGCATCTCACAGCATCTTTAAGGATATCTCCACTTGTAGTTATGCGCTGTTTTATTATGCTGTACATCTGCAATTTTATTCATGCGATTTATCACTAGCATTTTCAATGTCATATTCTTTCAACTGAATACCTTCCAATCAATAATCAATCAGTCGCTATTCGATCTACGTCTTAAGACAATTATTTCGATAATTTTATCTGCAATAAGTATCTCATGGATAAATGAATTAAGATTTATTACTTCACGTCCATAGACATCCCATTCTATCGGATATGATGCTAAACATTCCAGTTGGAGACGATTAACGTTTGTTGAGTAAGTGTAGATTGTGTCCTTGTCGATTATTTTCGGCTTTCCATCGCTTGTAGAGCAACTTCCAGCTCCCATCTCTTTTTGTTGGCCATGACAAAAAGGTACGAGGACAATTAATGAAAATGACAATATGAATACATGCATTTTGCATGTAACTTGTAAAAATTATCTCCTAATTACAAGTTTTTGTTAAAATTAGTAAACCCAATCCAGAATACATATAATATATCGATGCGACAATAGTGATAAATTTTATACAATTAAGTGGATAGCTAAACTACAGGAAACAACTTGAATAGAAGCGGAAATTTTTCTTTAAAAGGAACGGGGAATCCTGGAGGAAAGTTTTCGCATTCATGTAACGGCATAGACAATAACAAGAATCACATTTATGAAATTTGACAGCATTTACTAGACTTGAAGACTTTGTTCCTACGAATGCATTACAACAGGATAAGGATGAATAGTACAATAATACGTAATCCATTCTGACAATGATATAATGCATACTTGCAATTAGACTGGTAAATATTTACTTTGTCGATCTAAACATAAACATGTGTATGTAATACTATCTGGTTAGTCTAAATAAACAACTTAAAATAGTTAGAAAAGCCAAGAGTTTTCTTAATTACCATAACCAACTAGGACTGATGGATATTCTTTTTGCATTGAAAGTTAATTTTGTGGAAATCATGCATTACAACGTTTTTTTTAGTTCGCTGTGTGCCAAAAAGTAGAAACATTGACGTCATTGCAGCAGCTTGTGAAACTGTTACATAGAAATTACCTCACCGTCATACATAAGTAGGAAGTTGGAACCTGACACTTATACATCTTTTAAGCTCCTCCTGTTACACTTCAGGAAGATGAAACGCGTGCAGGAAATAAAGGGAAGATTGGGCCATTTTTTATTTACAACCAGAAGGCATTAGAAATACAGACATAAGTATATCTTAGTACAGATAAATACACACAATTCTCTTCTATTAAATTACAAGAAATAAACAATGGAGAAAAAGACAATTTTTCCCGTGCTTGTATTGTCCAGTTATCGACTTCAAATTATGGCACATCGGTAGTCTATGCTGGAGACTGTATTTTGCATTGTATACAAATAAATGCAAATCACCTTATTGTTAAAATAGGTACATAAGTAGGTGTAAAAATTAAATAGCGAGGTCTGCAAATCTCTAGGTCACTTCCCATGACAAGGTTTTCCTGAAGGTGGGTTTTTTTTCAGATTTCTGTAAAAGGTGGTGTGATAATTTGGAAAACTTGCAGCCAATCCATTCAATAAATTGTCCCGACAACAAAGCTATCATCAATGAATTCCAAAGACCGTCAAGTTCACGACAGTCCCTGCGCGACTGAAAATATGTGGATTTCTGTCTGGAGAAATAGAAATATCCATCTTATCCAAGTGGCTTGGTTTGTAGCTGAAGGTTGTAGATACGTTATTATAGTAGTAGCGTATAATATGCAAGAATAGGGACAAGCATCAACATAAAACCTTTTAGGCAGTAATTTTACACCATAAACTAAAATATGGTCTCGTAATAGTACTATGAAAATTGAAACCATATGATCCGATAAAAAAAAAGAATTTTGTGTTGGAGCTTCGATGCTAAAGTATCGCCCAATCACGTGCAATGGGCAAGGGCTATTCGAAATCAGATTATAAAGAGAAACACAAGTTCGAATTTGATTTGCTTGTGATTGGCGGAGGTTCCGGAGGATTGGCTGCCGCAAAAACGGCATCACAACTAGGGAAAAAAGTATGCGTGTGTGATTTCGTGTTACCTACCCCAACAGGAACACACTGGGGACTCGGAGGAACTTGTGTCAATGTAATGTGTTTAGAAAAGATATTTTTGATTCATTTGTATGATAATCTACATGTTTGAGCAAGGTATAATGCATTTTAGGTCGGATGTATACCAAAAAAATTAATGCATCAAGCAGCTCTTCTTCAAACTGCCATTCTGGATTCAATATCGTACGGCTGGAACACCAACGGTCTCCCAAAACACGACTGGGTGACTTTAAGAGACAATATTGAGTTTTACATCCGATCTATAAACTTCGGGCTTAGAAAGAGCTTACAGATGGACAATATTGTGTACCATAATGCAGTACGTCATTCCATTTGATTACCGATTCATAAGATTAGAACTAATTAATTTTGAATCTTTAATGTAATCTTGTAAGTAATATAGTGCCACTATATCTGACAGTATGTCTCAGTTTGAGAATAGAAACTCAGTGCTACTTACCGACAAGAAAAATGCTTCTCAAACTGTAACTTCCAGTCAATTTATTGTCGCTGTTGGGGGGAGACCACGATATTTAGATATTCCTGGTGGACGAAAAGAGGATGCCTTATGCATAACTTCCGATGATCTTTTCTCGCTTCCAAAACATCCAGGGAAAGTTCTCATCATCGGAGCCTCTTACATAGCTGTAGAGTGTGCTTGGTTTTCTTACAGGATTCGGGACAGATACAACGATGATGGTTCGCTCATCTCTGTTACGAGGATTTGACGGGGATATGGCTCAGAAAATGCAAGAAAATCTCCAAATGCACAATGTAAAAATGTTGATGCCTTACACGCCCGAATCAATAGTAAAAGTTAACGAGGAATTAAAAGTAACAGCCACAAATAAGGAATCTGGAGAAACACTAGAGGAAACATACAACACTATCATACTTGCTATTGGCAGAGATCCATGTACAACCTTCTTAGATTTAGGAAATGCCGGTAATATTTTAAGTAATCGCTTTGTGTATGTTTTGAATAGACAATTAAAAACCTAAATCAGAAAACTAAAAATTGTGGTAACAAGGAAAAGGCACTATTTGTTTCCAAATCACATACGACCGTTTTGAAAATCAGGTTTTTAATTCTTTTATCACAGGTGTGAAAGTAAGTAGTGAAACTAATAAAATTATAGTGGACAAAGGAGAACACACATCTGTTAGCAATATTTATGCAATTGGGGACGTTGCTGAAGGTCGACCTGAATTAACTCCTCCTGCAATTAAAGGTGGTCAGCTTCTCGCTCGCAGAATTTTCGGTAAAAGTACGACATTAGTCGATTATGACAATACTGCGACTGTGGTCTTCGGAGCCATGGAGTATGGTTTTGTTGGGCTATCGGAGGAACAGGCAGAAAAGAAATACGGGAAAGAGAAAATCCTAGTATATATTAGTTCACAGCAACCTCTAGAATTCATATTACCTGGGAGGTAATTTCTAAACAGTAAATTACAAGTAAATTTAATTATCGTACCTATACTAATTTAGCAAATGAAAACTGTATTTGCAAATTGCAACTTTAGTTTTAACAAAACTAAGCATAATTTTCATTGTTACGAAATCATTTATCCAGGGATAAAACATCATGTGCATATAAAATTGTTACCTTGAAAAAAGGAAGACAACTTGTACTAGGAATGCATTATATAGGCCCTAACGCGGGGGAAGTTATACAAGGCTTTTCGACTGCGATGCGAATGAAGGCCACAAAACAAGATTTGAATATGACCATCGGAATTCATCCGACTTGTAAGTAGAAAACAATGTAGAATTAAAACGTAATATAAATGGAAATATGAACCCGAATAATAGTTTGTGTAATAAAAGACTATGATCATAAACAGGTGCAGAGATCTTTTTAAAAATGAAAGAAACGAAAGATGGAGGGATTCAAAATTTAGAATCGGAATGCTGAAGTTAGTTATCGTGTTGGACCCAATTTTCCACTTTGGAGAATCAGCCAGCACGAGACGCTTATTGCAGCCATATTTTCATATTCATTCGCTGTGGAGTATGGAATTCTTTTCTTTGCTCATTATGAAGATTTTGCTTTAAATCCTTTACATTAGGAAGAGCAACGGTCTGATTTTATCGAATGATATGGAATTGCTACTACGCATAATAATTTATTACAGCAAAATTATTTGAATAAATCAGAAGATCCGACATCTTATATGTTATAGGTAATACTTTCGTTCATTCCATTTCGTTTCTGTCTTTTGCGTTATGTAAATATAAACATTTAATCAACCTCACCTTCACAATGACGAATGACTAACAAATTCTGAGTAATCCGATCTTATCTAACTTAAATCGAATCGAGTCTGTGGGTTTGGGTTAGTAATAAAACCATTGATGATATCATCATGAAATTTCCTGATGTACTCGTAATATGAAAGAAACGTTGACACAATCGTCTCCGCTCCTCGTCTCCTGTCTCATTACGAATACTGAGCATTAAAATAGCATCAAAGTTCATAAAACTGTTGATAACATCTGCTCTAAGATTTTCTCATAAAGAAAATGTTGATGTCAATAAAAAGAAATCTAAAGTGAACTTGTGTCAAATGTTTGCTTTCTTTACGATTATCGTTGAGGAAGGGCATGTTAATGTGACAGCCGGAACTCATAAACGCCCCAGTAAGAGCGCAATGAAAATATTTAAGATAGAAGCATTTTATTTTTATTATCTACTAACTTTACTCAGTTGCATTTACATAAAAACATCACCTTGATTATGCATTAGGCATTTGAGGTCAATAATATGAAGAAGTATTAATCTTTTTTCTCTTACACGTTTCCAGTAGCAAAATCTTTCGCAGACTATCTCCTTATTAGTCTCTGTAATAACTTTGTTCTCCCGGAGAAACATCCCCGGTAGCCTAAAGAAGTAAGTTTCGTATGCAACATACTGGCGAGCTTGCACTGTTCTAAAAGAAGACGGCTCAAATATTAATAAATTGAAGGACTGTCTTGAAGATGCAGCTAGGACGGAATACCATTATTTCACACATGCAAAATAGCCTTGACACTTTTACATAAAACCTGTTTACTGCATAATCCTTTTTTCTTGTAAACCTCAGCCAGGGGTTACTTAACATACAGTAGGCAATGGCTGTAAACATATTCCTGATTGCAATAAACTGTCCTTCATTGCAAACTTAAACGTAAGAGCCTTTTAGCACTAATGCGAAATATGTTGACGACGGTATGTGGTGCAACAGTTAACTATCGTGTTTTAATTGCTCTCAATTTAAATACTACCTATGTACTTTCTGCAGTTATTATTCAAATAGACAGTCAATTGTGTTTATAAATACCTCTCTCAATGTCAATGAAACATTCATTGTAATTAAGCTGAAATATGGACGACAATATAGAGACACAATCTCGACATTTCGAGGTGCAAATTACTCATAGCCCATCACATTCATTATAATTATAAAGAAAAAGTATTTTTAAACAAGTAGTCATTTGATATGAGTCATTGGGTTAAAACGAAGCGTGTGCACATAATGGCAGAAGGTAGAAAACGCCCAAAAGCCTTAACTCTGTCACATGACACGAGTTGAGACACAATCATGAAAAGTCTATTGTAAGGCTGCAGAGTGTGATGCATCAAGTGTCAGTTTTAATTAGAGTTCCTCAGAAGAGAAAACTGATAGTGGATGAAGTGAGTGGGACGAGGGAGTCGTAAATCCGCCCTCTTCAATATCATAACTAATCTGATTCTATTTTCTATCCCGTGCAGACTTTCATCTTCGTTTCTCTGCTAGCGATAAAACTCCCATCAAAGGTACATTTTCAGTCTCATGGCTAGTAATCCTCCCTCAGATACCTAGTGACATAATTTTATACACATATAGAGTTAAAATAACGATTTCAGCGCTTAAATCGTACTCAACATGATCCACAGAAACGAAAACGTTGCTTTTCATCCGCCTCCACCCACAAACGGTATCAAGTTCTTAAATCTAAAGTGGCCTACGCATTAGTAAAAATATTGCCATATTATTACGAATAGTACACTTGTCTTTCAAGGATGCTATAACTATCAACATCAGCCCCATGAGCTTAGAAAATAATATTATAATAGATTTTCTCTATATAATTTGTCAAAAGGCCGAAAGAAAATGTGAGATAGTATCTTAGTGAGTTAATACTAAGTCTATATTTTGTGACAAATGATTGTAACAAGAGAGCCCATAGAATTACATGCTATTATCCTACACACAAAACCAGAAATAATGATGAAAGTTTTCTCCGGACAGACTGAAAGGGAAACCCGAATGAGATCATGACACAATCACCAGAAATGATTCACCATGCTATATGTACATAGCCCTTATCTTCTTGTCTGTCTGTACGTGTAGTTCGGGTTCGGATTTATCTCAATCTATGTGGCCCTGTAGCGGAGTATGTGGAGGCTGCGTGAACATTGTCAACTGCATAGAGGAGGATTGATTGTATTAACGTAAAATTTTCTCTGATCTCACAAAGAGATTTATTATGTCTTGACGTGAGACTAGTTAGGTGCTTCTAATATCAGAGTGTTACATGTGCAATTTGGATGGATGCCAATGAAAGGAATCTGCTGCATCTAGAATGAAAGTACACAGATAAGATAATACCTATTAGAGTATTGTAGAAAGTAGAAGGGAACAATTTTGTCATTGCTGATACACAAAAACACACAATACTGTACTCACGATGTATTGTACTCATTTGCGGGTGAAACCGATGAAAAAAGCATACGCATTACGGACGTTGGTTTCATTCAGATTTTACTGGTAGGTACTTGTGTTCTGAGAAACGAAAATAGAGATCCCATTCGTATAATTAGTGTCTACTTGGCTTTGCCTCCTATTAAAAGGACGCATCAGATAGTGAAGTAATAAGAGAGCAACTCAGATTTTACTCGTAGGTACTTGTGTTCTGAGAAACGAAAATAGAGATCCCATTCGTATAATTAGTGTCTACTTGGCTTTGCCTCCTATTAAAAGGACGCATCAGATAGTGAAGTAATAAGAGAGCAACGATCCATGTGTAAAATGTTGTCTTTAAATAAACAGGTTGTTTCCTTGAAACGATCTAACTAACTATTTTGTTAGACACTAAACTCAACGTTCCGTGAAAGTAATGTCGTCCTTTCGCTTCATTCTAAAATAACGATGACGCACAGAACAATACTACCTTATACTCTCTATAATAATGAATCCTCGGTGTCGCCTATAGACTACATAGTATATACCTACACTAGGAACGCACCAGAAGAGATAATTCAGAGAGTCCACCTACGCTTTCTTCTTTTGTTTACACTAGATTGCTTTTCCTACTTGGAAATAAGTAGGTAAATATCCGGTCCGGAGGGAAACGTTTTATTATTGATTCCATTTAATCATTTAACCCTTTGTAACCTGAAAATTAAATTGTTTTGACTTTTAGGACAATGATGAAATGAGTCAATAATATTATAGCTACTAGTTTTTTTTATAGTTTTTTAATAAAATGACGCAATCAGTAATAATATTTCGTAACAATTCTTTTCAAATCAAGTAACTGTAACTTCCTTGTTCGCTAGGACCATTATTTATTGGCACTATTATTTACATAGGTAATATTCCTTGGGTATTACTCTCGTTTTACTATTTATTCTTTAGTTTAATCTCAATTATAACGTTAGCATTGATTGTTGATCATTTTGTTTCAAATCTGTTTGGTCAGTTTTGTGACGAGTTTTTAGCTGGTTAAGAGGAGGCTTATTTCTCAACATAACACCAAACGTCATGAATCCCTTAATCCGCATTTGTGTAGTAATGTCCTCAGCAGCCTTTGTATACCAATGGACCCAGCACAACATACGGAGAAAGTCGAGCGATTTGCGGAATGAGTACCTGAAAATAATTGAGACGTATTTACGAGACGAGAATGATGTGATAATGAGATCGCTTCATGTGCAGACCGATGAAATCCTCGAATTACTACTTACGAGTAAGTGGATCCACTGACAATACTTTCAACTTTATCACAAAAATGTGGAACTATTTTCTTGCCGCTTCATCCACATTACATAGTATAAAAAGGAATGGAATCCATTGGAGAGACTTTGCTTTTTGAATGGAATTCACCCTCGGGGAAAGTTCCATCCAAAACATATCACAAAACGAATATCAATGCCAATCAATTGACTCAATACTCCATAACGCGTGAAATGACAAATAAGAGAGATCTCATGTGTTTTATAAACCAGAAATAACTCTCAAATAAGTTCACTAACCCTTAGCTCCTTTTATAGGTCAATGTGGGGTGGCCGTGGAAAATAGGGATCTTAAGTTTTTTCAAGCTTTGACAGCCGCAGCCGCTCTAATATCTAATGGGGACTTTGGAGACATCAAAACAGAAATACTACAAAGAGCCAGGGAGTTTCCTCAACTGCAACTTAACATTTTTTATCCGTCGAACCATGTGTAATTTAATGTTTTAATCTTTCGAAAAACCGAAATTAATTGGTAATATAACTTCTACACCTACGCATACTTACTACTTATTTCAATGAGTTTACCATGAAGTGGCTTTGTGAATTACGTGCATTTACATTATTCATTCTTTATGTTGTAATTGTCTTTTTGAAGATGTTCGTGATGATGACTGATTGGTGTATTGTAATCTTTTGTAAATGTACTAATGACTAATATGCAAACAGTCAATTAAATACTTGTTTGTTATACATTATACATTTACTAATAATTAATTATGGTACAAAAACTTAAACATTACTATGTGCAAACTTTCCATCACCATCCATACCACCGGAGACGGCTATATAAAGCATTGTTATGTAATACAACTGTGATATACTGGGGAGTTAGGAAGACATCAAGATCCAGGTAGTGAATAGTAAATAGTGACAATAAGATAATATTAGTAGAACAATATAGAAAAGTTGATCTTTTAAGGAATGACCTACTATTGCCGATTGGCATGAAAATGCATTGACACGAGTCAGTTTGAATTACTATTCATAAAATGAAAATCAGAAAGTGCATGGAGTATTGAGATTATCCAGGCATCATGAATTAAATATTTTATCATTGTATTAGGCCCAACAATTAATGAGAATAATGTATACTTTTGTTCCGAGTCCGACTCTATGTGTATCAAGTAGGCGAGAAAGTGGCTTTGTCCAGCATCAGCGAAAAGTAACCACGGTCATAAGTTAAGCTTTTAATCTCTATTGTTTTCATTTATTAATACCCTTCCTTTTTCCTTCGGCAAAGTGACCCTTCC
>JABASI010003116.1:0-17412 GCA_019776505.1 Tomocerus nigrus | reverse complement strand
TAAGGTCAGGTTGAGATTTTATCCTTTACACTATTGAAGCTTAAAGTTGGAATACTACAATGTGATGCAAGTAGATGACTCTTCCTTCTCTCTTGCACTCATGGGTGCAAACACGAATTCGGGGAAAGTGGTTGAGTTCCATTGCTTTCTCTGGAGATTATTCTGCTTTTAATTGTAACACCACGCATATACTTTATAGAAAGTTTAAAATAGATTCTTTACAAACGCTAACGTAATATACTAATGGTAAAAGAACTAATATTATGTGTAAAGTGTATATTGACTGAAAGAGTTAATTTATTCAATTCAAAGTGACATGCCCTTTTAACGTAACATTTGGCATATTGGAAATATTTTATGAATAGACAATAAAACGGTAGGGAAACGGTTAGAGAATGACTACAGCGTTATTGGCAATAACCAATAAGAAAACAAGGCACAGTTCTCTGTACTTGTGCTCGAGTTCAGCTAGAATAATGACGTTGTGTCGTGTCATGAAGTTATTCCACACGTTCTGTGTAATAAATTGTACAATACGTACGGTTTTCCCTCGGAAAATAACATTCAAAGCTCCTCTGAACTCAATATTCAAAATAGCGCTGGATAAAGTAATGGAGTATATGCAAGCATGCAATTCTTCAAGCGAAGATAAAACGAGGAAATGTGCAAAGCATATTGGATTGTCATAAAATAAATTCCCAGTGATCCATGTGTATAGTGTGACCGTAGCTTTGATAACAACAGAACACAACTACATCCACCAATATCGATGCGAAGGTCAAAACACTATCGATTTCACTTTATATTGGGATTCTACACTATTTTCTATAAAATCCATTCAGTATCAGTAGTAGTTGCTATAATAATATAAATCTAGGAGGAGACACCCATAAATGCTATACCTACACACATAAATATGTAGCATATTATTATATTTATACAGTAAATACTATAATAATATATCTTGAAGCAAGTAAATACGTTTAGGTCATTGGGCAATGGATGTATGGCCAAATGCAAAATGCCGGCTAGAGGAATAATAGATGGAGATTTTAATGTGGGCAGAGAGGTCTATTCTTAGTCATAGCTATCAAATAGTTTTATAACAATGGCCTTATTACTTTTGCTCATATTTTATAAGGAACGCAATGAGTGTCAACCCAGGCGGAATATATATAACCACTTCCTATGCGCCCATGTTTACACATTTGGGGAGCTAGCTCTTGCTATTTATTTCCATTTCACTCGACTAGCTACAACTATGCAGTGTCAAAGTTATTTCTTCCGTTAGATACACACAGAGTTATTCTCGTACATATTTCCTATCCGCCCTTTGTGGTTTTTCCTCTATGAACATAAATAGGTAAGGATATTGTGTTTCAAAGACTAAATCCTTGTGTCTGTCTCTCTATACATGTACCTACGACTATACTATTAGAGTATGTACGTAGTAGTACACACATTTCCAGTACAGTGAACTTGACTACTACATACATACACGTAAATATGTTATGTGTATATATAGTAGTGTGGTGTAGTGAGGATCGTTACCATTACAATACAACTTATAACGATGGATGGATAACAATGTGGATTTTGTATCTTTTAGCAAAATATCAACGGAGAATCAGTAAAAGGAGCGGAGCTGAATCGCCAATATTATTGATTCACTATTTGTCATATTTCGCAGAGAATGGAGAAAACCAAAGTAAAATTCGGCGGATTTGGTCCGTCCGTCGCTTGCTAATGCTCTAGCATGCAATTCTGTGTGTGTGTCTGTGTGTGCCTCTGCTCTGCTCTAGATGTAGGTACCCATGATATTTTCCAAGGAAAGAAAGTCTTTCGTATGCCATTGCCATTCGCATTTCATGCCGACGCTAACACAAGTGCCCAATAGAACTTCTGTCTGAGGATGAGTGGGGCAAAGTAAAGTAACATGAAGTAGTAGGGAGAGGAGTCTTCTCGTCGGCCTACTGTCTACAGACTCCTTCCTACTTTTCCTACAACATTGAACATACTCATATCCTCCCTCCTCCTCTATCCCATTCCCTAATACTATAATCTAATGCAACTACTGACATAAGCGAAACTTTCTCTGCCGGGCGGGTGTTCCATTCCTTCCCTCATCGTTCTACTTTTACCTTTCCGATGCACTACTTTTTTTCTTTCACCATCCTTTCCGACACAACAACCCATGCAACAAAGACTTCTTTAATGTTTTCCCTTCCCTAACTCCACTTCCTACCTAATTCTACTTAACCAAACCAAAGTTACACACGAATTTCCCTTTGGCTACTCTTCTCATTCTGACAATGTCAGCCGTAATACCATTTTCGAATTATGCAACTTCTCTACACATCACAATACACACACATCACTTCTATTCTACTACAAGTCAAAGGGAAATAGAATCTATTTTTAATAATCTCATTATATAGACAGCCTCAATTCACCAGCTCAATTCAAGGGCAACTTTTAAACCCATCATTCATTACCAACTATATATAGGTAAATAATTTTTTGTTTCATTTCTATAATTGGAACAATTCAATTTAATTGCCTCCTTAATTTTCCCTAAACGCCACTTGTTTCGTTAGGTCGGTCGCTATAAATACACTCGTCACGAATATAGGGTAGGTATTAATTGATTGAATGACAAAATATACTAAACTGCAATTTGTAGTTCTAATGTTAACTTGTGACGGAAACTTATGAATTACTTTTATATAATTTTGACGTAATAAAGTGATTGACACAGGAAACACTATTTGCAATTGCAATGATAGCTATCCGTAGGATTATTGACAGAAATAATGTGGACGATTGTCTCATCACGAGACAAAGGCACTGGCACTAGTTATAACGGTACCATAAAATTGATGTTGCAACGTTCATTATGGCAATCAACACATCAAACGAAAAACTTTGTGCAGGGATATCATCAAGTGTGTATAATTATGGATTTTATTCGCGACTTTTTTGCTGCGGGTGTTATACCACCCCCGCAAATAGTAAATACATTCATCTGCATTAGGCTGCAGCCTGTTTTTTTTTTAATAAAAATGGGACTGTCTATAACAAACTGACAATCTGGGGAACAACTATCAACAACTATTATATCACGGATATACTGGCTGCTTCTTAAATATACATGTATTGGTTTGTATAGTAAGCTCTACTATATCTGAAAATCCATCTGTAGGACACTCTCATAGGTACTTCAAGTCAGATTCACTTCAGAAGCCGCCTTTAGAACTGACAATTGCTACTCAACAATGTCAACAAGCTGACTGATTGTTAGTTTTATCAAGCTTTTAAGTTAATTTGAGGATCTTGAAATTCCTGATAATTCCATTCTTCAAAACATGTCCGTCCATTCGCCTTATACTTATTAGGGAAATTCCATTACACCTCTAAACTTCTTTCTACTTCTACAACTACCAGCAGAAACATCAGCCCGCTTCCCACAGTCAATAGCAATTAAGGGTGTATGTAGTAGGTTAGGTGGTAAGCAGATAAGTAGTAACAAGTACAAAGGACAGATACTATTTTTCATTTATGAATTGTGTCTGTATAGGTACTATAATGATATATGCATTTCATACCACAAATGTGCAATTAGTACAGAAGGTACATTGCCTATATGCTCTAAATGGTTTGTCCGTCGCTCTGTCTGTCCATTTGCATAATAAAAAACTTCGTACACGTTTGTGATGGTCTAGCGAAGCCAAGCAAGGAGCTGTAATTTCGAAAATGGGGCACATCGCGGGAACAATATAACACAAATGACAATATTTCTGCCTATCACTGGAGCTTTTACATTTATAGAGTTCGTTATAGTTATAATGTTTTGGGTTTGTATGCGTGTGATATAATTAGGACTATATAATATTTTTTCATGAAAATCTAGTTTGCTAACTTATTTGTTACAGATTTGAGTATGTATCAAAAAGGACTAATGACTAATGACGCAGAATGGGAAAATGTTTGGTTGTCTCACTTTCACCCGACTGATACGCAGTTTCATTGTTAGGATTTTCAGTTTTTCATTTATAAGATCCTTTCATCATCAATGTGTGTGTGTACATAAGCACTTTCATATTTTTGAATATTATGTGACTAGGCAAATTTTGTTGTAAGTTTAGATATATAGTTTGTGTATAGCAGACAGGTATGTATTAAGTTGTTCTCAGGCATATTAGACATTTTCCAAGCCTCAGACCACGCTACATTGCATTAAATATGAAGTTTATATGGGACTTCCATAGAAATATCCCTACCAATACTAAAATAGCAGAAATATATCCAGTTTCGTGTGCCATTTTAATATTTGATTTGAATGTCGATTGTAGTAAGACAGAGAATTAGCATTTGCAATTTCATTTTTCACGTCATGTCTCTCTATTGTGCATACCTTTCCATAAATGACAAGCGTAAAAAAGGAATGCTAATAAAAATTGCTTGTACACGTCTCTTTCATATGCAAACACGTTTGGCAAAATAACAGCTTGCTGGATATTCCATAGCACTTTGCTTTTATTCTGTCGACAGCTATTTACTTTTACCCAGAACGCTGCGATAAACTAACAATATGTACTGAGGCATTATGCATAACTACGTCGCTCATTTCATAGCCCTATTCTACATAATTTATATTTACGATTTACATTATCCAAGCTAAAGCAGTTTCTGCAAGTTTTTCAGCACACAAAAGTTTTCTTAAGTAATTGGACATGGTAATATGTTTTTCTTTCTATCAATCTTTGGTTACGTAGTGAGGATGAAAGGCGTAACAAATGTAAAATAGACAGAAAACATATTTGATGAACATTTGCTTAGAAACAAAGACTTCCACTCAATGTACGCATTTAACATTAAGAATTAAAGGAAGTACAATATTTTATGAGAGTTTTAATATGTAAGGTTTGACAGTCAAATAGAATGCCTTTCTACTGGCATATAAACCTCTCCATTGTGATCATAATCCACAAGAAGTTGTATAAGTTCATCCATTCTTTAACCTAGACTTGTAAGCAATTCCTCAGCCTCCTGTCGAATTTTCTCTCTCATCCCTGCTAATTATTAGAATTATAACTTTCAAAATAATTATCTCTGTAAAAATGCTGATATAAATAGCAGAAAATGGAGCTTGGTATTTCATTCCTAGTATTATAGTATTCAATTTCTAAAACGGAATTAGTTCCAAGACCTGTCTATTACGGAAGATAGGTATCAACGTATGGCGTAATACTACGTTACTACGTAGCAGCCGAGCCAAAGGATAAGGTAAGTACGATTAGGAGTTGCTCTCCTTTCATAAACGAAAAATGCACAAAATAAACATTCATCATGATATTCCTACTTGGCTGACAGTAGGGTTTGTTATGATTGGCCTTGCATATTGTTAGGATTCGCTAGAAATATAGTGCTGTATAAAGATTTGCTCCACAAAGGCGGTTACACGAAAATGACTATAGATTAATATATTATGTCAGTTCGTTACTGACTAAATATTCGCTTCATCACCATGTGCTCGGGGAAAGAGGAGCTTTATTCGGGCATGTTCTGCTTAGAAAGTGGCATGGCACAAAGCAGATTAAGTAGGCACCAAGGCAAAGCATCAGCTCAGTTTTTCTCATCAATTAATTCTGACAGATTCGTCGTAAAGCGGAGCTAATAATAACTCTACATTTACACATGATTGAATATTCTCGCATGTCCAGCTCAAGGATCTTTCCTTGCTTGACAACAATATAAAATGTAACAAATGAGATTTCGTACAGAAAAACTACAACTATCAAAATAATACTATCGTACTAGAACAGACATTGAAACTATTGTACCTATGTTACTACAGTATACACTTACAGAGTACAGTGCGAAAATAAAGTTGTAGGGACTCAAAAGAGACGGTAATGAAATTATGAAATTGATAAAATAAGAATGAAAGAAAAAATAAGAAAAATGTTTCCCAAACTCTTAATAGAAGGACTTTTGACTGTGGGTGCAAATTCTATTGCCTTAAGTTTAACTTATTTAGTCATCTATTGGTCATTGAATAATTCATATGTAGGTACGTTCTATAAATGAAACATTAATTACACAATAGTTACCGCAAGTGAAAATCATTGCGGGAAAAAATTTCTTCGTGTTATTTAAGGCCTCATAAGACGAATTGTCATTTACATGGAGAAACTCGTTAGCAACTGATATCTGAACAGAACTGTATAAGAATGCGTCGAAATCGAAATATACAAGCAATGGTCATTAATTTGAGTCTCACTACTAAACGGTCTTACACGTAGGTCCTACTTTGGACTTGCAATACTTTTAGACTCACCATTCAAAAATAAGTATGTCTACAGCTTGCGGATGATTGTACATTTTCATAGATATTGTGTCTGTATTTATTGCCTCATTAGTTGCAGTAGTCTGTAAATATATAACTGATTGGAAGATTGGATGGTGCACAATTAGGGGAGAGAAAGGGCAAAGCTAATTTTTTTAGTACGTTCACAGAGTGAGGTCATAAAGAAAGAAAACTAACAATTGGATGGGCAAGATATTAAATGCGCCATTGCATTAGTGGTAGTTAGCATAACAGGGTTGGTCAGAGCTGTCAGGTAGCTAGGGAGAAAGCGTGTGAGTCCGTACGGAAAGGAAGCGATGAGTCTCGTGTACTGTCTATGATAGTGATGAAAGTCTGCTCGAGCTAAGGTTTCCTTTATCAGCTAAAATGTTTGGACGGAAGCATACGGACATTATACAAACATAAGTAAGTAGACTACGTTGGCACTAACAAAGTCAAAGTAACAGATAGGAAAGGAGAAAGGAAGAGAAAAGAAATCATTCCTGTCTATAGAGAGTTGAATATCGTTTGGGAGTGGACGGGTAGTGGTAGTAATAGGAGAGAAAGTACCTTTCCCCTTATATCTGCACACACAGACATGCATTTAGCAATAAGTGTTGTCTGTGTGTATGTGCAGTGTGCCGCCCGCCCGCGTACACCTACTAACTAAGTATGTGCTACTATTTTACTATGTGTGTGCGGGGAAGTGGAAAGTGTTGAAAAAGTTAAATAGGAGAAAGTACAGTTTAATGCATACAGAGTGGCTATATAGTAGTCCTATGCATAAAAGTAAGTTGTAGTAAGTAGTAGCTAGTATAAAGGCTATCTCGCGGTTATAGTTAAGATAAAATAAAATAAAGTAAAGGAGAGTTGATTTTAGTTTAGTGCCCTGACCTTCTGCCAGCTTAATGGTTGATGGGAAAGGAAGGGAATAATGGGTAGGGAAGAGCTATTTTTAGACACTTTTAGTTTCTCTTCTCCCGCCCATTCACGATTCCTTTCTATTCCACTGTTCCGAATCCAAATTCAGGTCAGCATTCATTAGGGACAGAATAGAGGAGAGAGCAGAGTTGAGTTGACTACTACTGCAGGAGAGGACTATCTTACTAGTATCACATCACTGGCAATACACTAACTACTTACTAGGCCACCTATTTATGTCTGATATCATTTCACTCCTCAATTCCCTATAATATGCACTTTCCTCCCCTTCCTCTCTACCGAGAGAACAAAATTTATTCAAGGATAATACATAATGTACATAGTAATGGATAGCGTACGTTTACTCACAAGCCAGTCAACTCGCCCTATATCACCCTAACCACTAAACGGATCGCCGACATAGAGAAAGTCAAGGAAAAGCCAGCGTGCAGATTTCTCTTTAAATATATACCACTTCTCCTTCCTTCATTTCATATCTTTCTCTACTTATTATTATCCAAACAGACTGAACAATTATTATCTATAGAGAGAAATGGATTTCGTCTCACTTCCGCAGTTCACCCACATATCTAAAAATAGCTTTCAGAATTAGCACGGACGAAAACGTAGCCCAAATATACATCTATTATAACAATTACTAGCTGTTTAATAATTTTCAACTCATTTATTCATTTCAGACAGAAAATTATGAATCCGTAAGCTTGTAGCATTTGCTTCTAACTGACTTATTATGCAAATTGGCCAACTGTCCCAGAATAGTATTGCTATTATTAGTATTCTCTCAGTGACACTCTTAGTTGTAGATTGCTGAATAAACTATTAGCCATTTGAATTTTTCAATGATTTCCTCGACATTGCTTTAAAGACACAAATTGACACAAGTGTGTCCTTGTCAATTTGTCTGGGCAGAGCTAGACATGGATTTAGGGAGTAGCTTTATAAAATTGGACTAAGTCTGCCTGCTGGAGGCTTCCTTGTTGAAAAAGAAAAGAAACTGGGCCAAATCACCTCCAATAGGTATCAACCATTTTCATTGACCCTTAAAATTCAAATAAGGATCATTAACACTGCCATATAAGAAGAAGTCTGAAGGTTAAAGGTATGTGTACGTAATAAGTAATTGCATGGCCATAAGCGAAGGATATGAAATGATTTTCTATGCCTAACTTACTACTACATATTAAAGTGTTCATATAAGTATTTCAGCTTTTGTGTGTAACTTCTATATATCTCTACAGTTTTCTAGACACATTGAGTCATCTTATCATTTCTTCTTATCTTCTTTTAGTGTAAGTTCATTTGTACTAACTGGAAATCAATATTGAAGCGCCTGCCAAAGTTGTTATGTGAAAGTGAAATAGCTAAGAGAAGAGTGAAAGAGAGTCAGCATAGAACTTAGTTTGGCTCTTCTCTACACTACTTCTTCCCTTGGATTGCATTACAATCATTATGCAAAGTACAAGGAAGAAAATGACAAAGAAAATAGTGTTTATGTAGCCGTTTCGCTTCTAAGCTAAATTTTATGCAAAGTTGTTGTACACTCAAAACTGATAGAAGTATAATTATGAAAATTTCTATCGTTTCATTTTAACACCGTCATTGGCACAAAATGCGTCAGTAAAACTAATAATATGGTAAAAGTACTCTTGCCGCACCCAACTATTCCGTGTTTATAGTTTAACAGTCAAAACATGCAAATTTCAAGAAATAATCCAGGAAAATATAAACAATAAGGAGCTAAGCGCTTTATACGTAATAAATAAGTAACTCTATCCTGTTCATCTAATAAAAAGTTACAGTGTAACAACTTTATATAGTCCAATAGCAATTTTAATTTACAAATGTTAGATGATTACGTGTAGCAAACTTATTTTAAACACTGGTCTGGCTAAAGTGGGAAGTAGAATAAGTAGGTGAGGGGCTGTAATGTAAACAACTGGAGGGAAGTATCTAATATTGTGTATAGTAAGTAGTACACAGATGGAGAGTTGGCCTTATTGTTAGCATAGCGTGACCTATAGCTCATTCAGCTACTTATATGCATTAAAACATAAGGTAACAAATGTGTTTATAGGAGTAGGGTCGACGAATGAGGAGAAAGCGGCAATAGTTGCCAACCCAAGACAGAAATGTCAACTTTTGTGAAAAGGGGAGAAGGAAAGAATGGAGCACAGTCAACTAAACTGACTCAACTGGAATAAGCTATTTAGGTGTTAAAATGAAGAAAAGCTAATGGAGACTACAATGGACCTTTGAAGTCTGACGTAAGAGTCGAAACTGCACTTTACTACGAATATATTGCCTCGTTTGTATCTGTGACACGCGATTTTTCAATTGTTCATTGATTTCTCTTGGCCCATTACTACTGCGTCTATAATTGTACGCTCGCCAATAGTTTACCTATACAGCCAAACCCCAATAATATTGTAAACGTGACTGCTCTCCAATAAAAACTTTTAGCTCTTACCCTTTCTACCACTCTTAACATTATTATTTTGAGCTGGAGTAACAATTGAAAAAATTTCTGCAACTCGCGACAAAGTAGTTCAATCTAAGATAAATTGTACAGTTCAGTATAGGTAGGTAATTAGCAAAAAGGTTAAAATAAATATTTTTAGACACAAAAAATCATTTTCTTATAAAACATGGTTTTTCATAGTTTTCACTAAAAGAACAAGTAAATCAGTCGGCAAACTAGTATAGTTTTATTTTATACATGTATGACATAATTTATAATCTTCAATAGAATGCTTAACTTGTAAGCACTTACCTATGTCAACTGTCATTATTACATGAGTAGAGAAAATGTTTGTCTACTTATGTATATCTTACTGATAGGAGTGAACAATGAAATTACCTAATCGCAAGATAAATGATTAGCATTATTGTTCTGTTACACGCAAAACTAGTATGGCATGTTTTTCCCTTGTTGTGTACTTGTCATAATAGAGAGGGCTAAGGAGGGTTCATAAATCTAGTAATATATGTACTTTATCAACACAACCAATTTAATTCTAGTCCGAAAAGTACATTTATCTTTTTATCTTAAAATTAAGCGAGTGTACAAACGGCATTCGTCCGTTTTATTGCTCCAAATGCCAACAAAATAGTATTAAATACTTCTCTTCTAACAAGTCACATAATAGGTCGAGTCAATGGCGGTATATCGGCTATTGAATTAATGAGCGCTATGTCATTTGTTCTCCAAGTTACGTGTATCAACGTCGAAACTTCATAGAGCTATTATGACATTTGGGACAGGAACAGAGAAATGAAAATTGATCGTTCATAATAATAAAACATATACAGTAGTCGTCGGTAGCAGCCCTAGTTCAAGTACACATTTTATTAGTACATGCATATAGTGAAAGGAAATCGCAGACAGGAAAGTGAAAGAAAGGTGACCGGAAGTCAATATAGTGCTCAGCATTTGTTTTGTCCAGTACCTACATGTAAACTGTAGAGAGACTGTTGTTTTTAGGCGGCCACGACTGGAGTCATAAAAGAAAATACTACATACGAATTTTAATATGAAATCATTTCACTTTCCTATGCAAACCGTTCAACTTGAAGGAGATTTGAATCCACCTATTTTCTACTAAATGTTAGTGGTACACACGCTCTTACTAGGGCAAGTCAAACCAATTCACAGTGAGTCAGGTCAACAGAAGGAACGAAAGTGAAAAATCATTGCGTGCTGCTCAGACTTTCTCTCCTGAATTCAAGAACCAGGCTTTTTGTAAACTTTGCTTGCTCATTTTCATGATTCCTTTACTTTGCAAGTATTAAGAACATGGTCAATGTTGATATATACGTAAATATATAAAGGAATCGTATGTGGTAAAAGAAACCTAAGATCCATATAAATATGAGAGAAATCCCTCTATTGTATAGATACTAACTTTCTAGGTAATGCCATATGCTTGGATTTGCTGCGACCTTAGCTCGAAATCCGAAAAAATTTAACATTTTTGTAATTTTTTTCTTATTGTTTGTTATTATTTTGATGCCGTATTTGTATATTTCCAAAACTGATTTTTTTGCTTACACAGTATTTTGGCACAGATTGTCACGATACAATGCAAGTAAAAATAGAAATATCGATTGGGGCTGTTATTTTGTCAATTACCACTTCTTATCGTAGTTTAGCAGAACCACACTAAAAATTGTCTAACTTTACCTATAAATACAAATTGCATAAGACAACAATGACAAATTATGTGTAATAGGGATATTTTGAAGAAATGCCAGACCGAAAAGCTGCCATGTACGAGTATAACAAAGGTTTCGTATTTGTAATAAGTAGCTTTTTTAAACCACTACAGGATTAAATAGTAACAGACAAAATGAACGAATAGTAAAAGAGTTTTAACAAACTCGGAAGGATGATGGAACAAACAAGATGTGGCTCAGTGATGCGATGTAAAACCACAAAATAATTATTACCACATCAAAGATTATTGAATTTCCTCTGTGGATGTCCTAGCCGCATCAAAGCACCTTTTCATTATTCTATACAACTGTTTGCCCTGCCCTATAACTCACAATTAGTTTAATTTAGTAGAGTAAAAGTCAACTTTCACTACAGTAAACACCATCAGGAGTTTGTGAATACATGCTATGTACATAAATTCTCCTTCATTCGTTTAATTTTCTGCTATCCACTAAGGTATTCTCTGAAGTCAGAGAGAAAGAGAGAGAGGGCTAGAGAGTGGTTGACTATTGAAATGTTGCTCGTATCGTAGTATCCTGATTATTTTTCTGCATTAGACAGAGCAAGCTTTCCACAATACACAACAGAACAGATTGCATAGCTAAATATATTCAACGGGAATGGGTTAGCCTCAAAAAGACTGCTTTTGCTTACTTTAAATTATGTTATGACTCTGGTGCGGTGACTGTGACAAGTGTTTCTATAGAGTGCATACATACATATCCCTTTTGTCTATGTTCATATTCAGAAAAGGCAGTTAGGTGTATTATAGTCTTTAGCTGTTAAATCTACAAAATGGGAATATGGTAGAGTGCTAACAATGAGGTCTAGTGTGACACAATGTACTAGCATAATAGCTTGCTCGTGAATTTCGTGAGCAGTCGACGATCAAATAGAACTACGTAGTAGTAGTAATGCTTACTACAACAACCTCTGCTCAACATTGCATCAGGGCAGAACATTCCATGACTCATAGATTCACTGAACTTACTGTTATGCTTATGCTACATACAATTTCTGTTTCTCAGCTGGGGTAAAGAGAATTTTAACGTAACTGACTCCATCCTTAGTATATATCTATACTTATATGTAGACTGCTACTAAATACATTAAAGTTACGTAACCTGAACCAAGTCTAACTCAAATGCTAAGTGTAGTATTTAGGTATAACTTTAGTAGAACGATCGTAGATATACAAAATACATACACTGAACTCACTTCACATAGATACAGGATACAGGTAATGTATTCTTTGTTTTTGTTTATTTTATTCTACGTCCATACAGAGTACGTACGAGTAGCAAACATTATACAGGCAGTTTAAATTCACTACCAATGCGTATTATTGCGTCAAAACTACGTGCTGTTGTTAGAAATGCTGGAACGTAATTTTCTACCAGACCCTTATGGTTAGTTACACCTTGAATACAAAAATCTTATCATAGTCCTTGCCACTTATGTATATCTTTTCCTTACTAATGTATATTTAATTTGTACACTTTCTCAAAAGGGTAGATGCATGAACATAAAGGAAATACAACATACTACTTGAAAAATAAAAATGTAGATTATATAACCATGTAAAATCAACTCAGCAACAAAAACAAACTATCAAATACCAACTCTCTTTCTAGTATGCTAGCCTTCTTTAGTCTAACAAAATTGTGACTTAATTTTCCTTTGGCATTCATACATGCTAACTTGATTTAATGCTAGAAATATTTACTTTGATGTAACTCTTTGTTTCAATACACAGGCTGCATAATTTTATAGATAGAAATCAGAAAACATACACAGAGGAATGTTAAGTGGGTACATAATTATACTGTACCTACATACAGATAAATAAATAGCATGTCATCTCGGATTTTGTTGTAGATATGACTGAAATTACATTTCGCATAGAATTGACAGTTGTATTCACACAAACTAGTTGGTGCTCGTTGGCTACAACACTATTTTGACCAAATTGTATTAAATTATACATTCAGAATCTGCTTAAATAATAATATCCCGTTCGATCGAATGAGAATGTGCGTAATGCATCTGTTATACATGGAAACTTGGCCTATTTGGATACAAATTAGTATCACGGCGCAGGTCTATCGACATTTATTACAGATTAAACTAGCACGACCTCTTGATTGTTCTGTCTGATTATTGAGTGACTGACAATGTCATGATGTCCTTCCTGTCCCTATATACCTCAGTTAGTCGCCCAAATGAAAACAAGTCTTCCGTTCTTCTGATACTTATTCTTGATGCATGTACCGACATAAGTTGCATATTTACCTAAGGACACTTAATTCCAGTCCACACGCATTATATACAACGAAGAAGGAGGTTATAATACTTAATAGCATCAGCTATTCGATATATTTTATATGTATGCATGTATATCTACATCTACTCAAGTAAATTGAAAGTTAATTTTAACTTTCTCATTTTGCTCCTCTTCAGTGTAAAGTGTCCTTTCCTTTCCTAGAGCTTGATCTAATTTTCCTAAAGTATTTCCTGACTCATTGATGAATAATGAAGTCAAGACAGACAAGCGGGAGCCCAGTCGTGTAACTTCTGTCAACAGAAAAGAGAAACTTAACCTTTCCCGTTCCTAAACCTGTCCTATGCCAATTTAATTGGAGCTTTTAGGCAGAACTTGTCTATCTATCACATAATGTTTACTTGGCAGGAATGGCAAACTGTTTTTCAGTCATGCCACGTCGGCACAGACTTCAATGGCCAGACACGTGTAAAATTGATGCGAGGATGACAATAACACTCTCCAAATGAACGACTTGGCACAAAATATTGATTTCTTACGCTAAACGCTTATACACTATTGCATTTCTTCTGAGTTTCACATCCCCCATTGTTATTCGCGCTGCGCTCTATCTCTACACCAGAATATCAAACTCAAGGTTAAAAAAAACATTATTATTTAAAAATAATTGCAGCAATGTATTATGCTATTGGGGAAAAATTGACCAACATAGAGAAAACTTGATTATCAATTAGGTACTTTTACTGTTTATACAACAAAGCTAGGTAAAAGTACCTTATTAAAGCATAAATAATAGTTAGTAAATTATTTCAATACGAAGAGACTTAATATGCCTTGTTGCGTTGCATGTAATTTTCAATGATGTGATGTCAAATGTGCTGTCCTAATAGGAAGTAATAAGGACAGATTGTGTGCGTGAAAAGATAAAAGACCTTGGGCCCTATATGTTTAAGTGAAATAACGTGGAATCAAAGTTATTTATGAGAGACACAATAATATGAGTTTCCAATTCTCTATAGTTAATTTGTAGTATATTATGCAAAGTAACAAAAGTGTGAGTAATAGCTTTAACAGAGTCAAAAATGAATACAATACCTATTATAGTCAATTGATACAATTGTGTATTTAGTATAGTAAATAGTGCATGGGTTTTGGCATCGTATGACCTGAAGTTGGGGTAATGCGTGAGGAAATTCTCTGTTTGTTTTGATTGTCCAGCACGACTCCATAATAGACTCATGTTGACTTGAGTTTTAGACAGGTTGTTGTGAAGGGAGTGTAAAAGATAAAGTGAAATAGAAATAGAGAAGACTAAAGGAAAGGAGGAAACGTGCGACGGGTGCCACTTAACACGGGCTATGTATTGTGTTCCTTTCAAGTAGGGTGTCGTGAAATCGACGGCAACTGTCGACATAGTTTTCTATTTCCACTTCCCCACTTCTCACTCAGTCACTAGATACACACAACAAAACCCGGGACACTATTAAACGTATATTTAGTTAAACTTAAACTACTCATATAATATACAATCAAGAGCATGAGCCGGTAGGGTGCCTACCATTTTAATTTGGATAAGGCAATATTAGTTTCGTTTATACCGCTATACTCTTTTCTAATAAATGAAGTACAAGTAAGGAAGTAGGTACATTACAGGTACAACTCTACTAATGTGTTGGATATAAAAGTTAAAATATGAGATCATTTGGAACTATTTATGTTTCTAACCCTACATATGAGAGGCTCAATTTTCCTTACTGATCAGAAAGGAGGGGCCTAAGAACATATTATATGTAAGCTATATGTAAGTAGCTATGAATAGTGGGATTATGTAACGAAGTAAGGTGTATGCATTTACGTACACAAAGAAAGGTCGGTTACCCTTCCCTATAGCAGTACATGTATAAGTATATACTACAGTGGGTACGTATGTCTTAACTTTTCCTATCTCTCTTATTTCTCTATTCACGTTACCAAACGTTGCAGAAGATTGCCATGTAAGATGATCTAACATATAGATAAACTTTCTACTGAAGACTACAGATCTTTCTATACTATATCCACTCTATTTATTGCATGAAGAAAATGAATAGTGTAAAGTAAGCGTTAAAACGCAGATTATCCCTTATACTATAGCTCAAGTACAATACATGGTACATTTAACACTAAAGAAAATTGACAGAATGATACAATGTATAAATAAACTTCGTGGATCAAATTAAAGGCTAATGTGTCCAAAGGGTCAAAAATTAGAAAATTCTTAAAAAGGACCAGAACAAGAGAGAAATCCCAAGAGTTGCTTATTCTATGTTTCTTAGAATTTGTTTGCTTTTTACATTCATGAGTAAAGAAAGCACCAGAAAATGAGCAATTCAATAACGATAGACGGTAGAAGTACAATAATTTTCTCAAGAAAGGACATCGTTAAAAATTTACACCATCTGGATGGTATAATTAAATAAATGTACTTTTTATGTCAGTGCAGTGTTCTGCAAAAATCATTCCATAGAAAAAATTGTTTTTGGTACCAATTGAAATTCTTTCTCTGTATGACTTGACATCCATCCAAGCGTAGTACAGAAAACAAGATTTTGAAGAAATATAATTTTCTTCCAACTGATATTAGTGAAGCACCAGAAAAGATCTGGATCGAGGAACCGAAAACATCAAAACATGGACAAATAGCATAGTCCGTTTGCCGCAGATATAAATTATTATAGAGTCAGCCAGAGTCAGTCGTATTTCTTGCAATGTATTTATCAACATTATGTTGGTGCAATTTAAGTAAGACGAGGTGAGGATTTGATGGCTACTACAAGGTAATACACAAGCCCCAAATATCTTTGCCTGGTAATAAACTTGAGAATATCCCATCATTTCGCCCCCTAAACATCTTGAGTTTTCTTAGTTGCATATTAGTGAGTGATGGCATAGCCGATGATGATAGTAGGGTAATAATAGCATGGCAATAGATACGCAGTCGTCGCGTCACCTTTAATAAAATGTTGATGGATATACGTAAAAGAACATTTTATACTTTACTGCTAATAATATGAAGATTGTAGCAGATATACATTTCCTCACTATGTATACTTACGCATAGTATAACCACACAACGTAGCATTAATAGTATGCCTTAGTACAAGTGTTCGTAGGCAAGAAATATTGGTTTCTACTATGTTGGCTTGGCTGTTAGGTAGTGAAAGTCTTGAGATCGCAAACTAATAATAATGCTATATACGTTTATATAACGTAAGGATGCATATATCAGCATAGTGATCCTCCTTGAATTTGAGTGGGAGAGTGAAGAAAAAGTCCTGTCGTAAACCAAAAATGGAATGGAACTAGAATTAGAGAGAAAGATGATATATTCTCGACTCATAAAATATTAAAGATAGGTTTTATACTTCACTGTGTTGACACTCTTTACTCTAGTTTTGAGTCCCCATCAATCTACACTCTCATCCATCATCATCTACGATGGCTAAGAGTCGGACTAATAATATTATACATACTGCTGTGAATTACTGATAGTTTTTCCGTATATTGCTCTTGTACTTGAAGGTTTTTTAGCGTTATACATTTTATTTCCCTTAGAAAGGCAGCGGACGGCCGTAATTGCGTTTAAGA
>JABASI010003115.1:0-17417 GCA_019776505.1 Tomocerus nigrus | reverse complement strand
AATCTCAAGTTGCTAACGTGGGACGTAATCTTTAAATCCTACAGTCATTCATGGATGAAGCGTGATGAACTTGATCTGAGACTTTACAATGATAACTTGTCATCAGCGATACCTTTCACTATATGTAATTACGTATGACTACCCAGTTCATTCATACAAACTATTTTTATACTACTACCATCTATTTAACTGATATTTCCTTTGAAATGTTAAAAAGACCACCGCATTTAATTTTGCAGAATGTATTTTGATCCTACCATACGAAATTTGAAAATGCATGATGAAAAGTTAAATAAATATATTTTTTCAGAAATCCTCTAATGCATTTTGTTAATTTTTTAATTGGTAGATTCACCAACAATTTATTGAACATCGTAGGTAATAATTTAACAACAATAGTCTTAATGCAATTCGTAACAAAATTTTAAGGGACACATCAAAACTAGCTCTGCCAAAATGTTGTTCACTTGCAAATCAACAGGAAAATAATTTTGAATAAGGTACCTACAAATATTTAAGGTGGTAGCGTTTGGTAAAGTTCCAACAGTCTCACTTTCTTCCGAATCCTCCAAAGTTGAAAAAACTGTCTAGAGCATGTTTGACACTGCGGCAGGGCTTGTATTGGCAGTTCCCGAAGTGAAGAATGTCTCTACCTGGTGTTATCCGTCGGTGATAATTAGAATCATGATGATAATGATTGTGATTTAGATCAAAATGGCGACTGGAATACCTTCTGCCGTGATGTCCGTTGTCGTAATGCCCATTGTAATGTCCGTGAGTATTGTGATGAGGATTGTATCCTCCATGAGGGTCATAGCCTCCGTGATGGCCTGAAAGGTGGTGGTGTGCTGGGGCGTGATGATGAGAGTGGTGATGATCTGGCTCTGGAAAAGCGTCTCCAGTGAAATGGCACATTATGCAGAAAATAACTGCTACAAGAGCAGCAAGGAATTGCAAGGAATTCATTTTCATTATGAAGATATTACCTGAAATAAAAATTATCCAAATGTAAAAATTAATTAGCTTAGTTCGAAATCTTAAAAAAATTCAGCTTGGTCAGAAAATTATCTGCTTATTTTCGGAAAGTTCTTAGATAGAATTAGAAGTAGAAAGAGATTTTGATTTTACTTTGAATGACTTTTGAAGGAGAAACGGCAGAAGATTTTGTTGGAGAGTAGGACGAGACGCGATACTAAAACGATAACACGGAATCACCGAAAGCGGAAGAATACTCTCTCTGTTGATTGTTGCATCCTTTATAAACAGATTTTCAACCAGGTGTGGTTCCGGAGGTTGACGACCAACTCTGTCCTAAGGCATTCCTAAGAAAATCCCATCGTTAAGATGAGATATGAAATTCATTCGTTCGACTCTTGTAAGCTCCTCAGTTTTTTTGCACTGCCAATGTATCCCAGATTGACTTCCTCCTCCTGATTTGTTATTGTAGTTGTTGTTTTCCGTCGTGAATGCTTAATCATGTCTTTCCATCAACATTACCTGAACACACTCCTGCTGTGGTTATTTATAGAACCGTTTTAGGTGGTTCTGGCAATTGTTATGTAGATAATACATAAATAACATTCTTATTCAAGATTTATTTACGGTAAATCGTTTGATTGATACTGAACTTCACGTTTGTTTTTATTGTTTTCTATCGGGAAGAGGCTGAACATCGAAATCCATTGAAAAACAGCCCGATTCTCTGAATGACAATAGAGTTTAAATGGTAGTAAACATATTTAGGAACCCTTTTCCTACCTACCCAAACATTAAGTTCATTGTCCCATTAGACATCAAGAGTCCTGCCGAGTATTGCTCATATGAATCCAGCTAGTATTATTATGGGTTTATTAATGTACTCAAACTTATTCTGAATACAACATGCAGATTACCATAAACATGCTTTAATTTATTATATCATATGCTAATAAAGAATACTAAGAAAATGCTCCGGTCCGTGAACTTATGGATCAAAAGAAATAGCAAAAGATCGAATCAGTCATCGAAAATGGCAGCGTCGTCAATAGGGAGACACTCAGACACTATAGGATTATAAATAGGCTACTACTTACAAGTACCGAACAGGTAGTCGTAGGTGTAGACTGTGTAAGGACTGTTGTACTGTGTTATAGGTTGATATCGTCACCAGCACATCAGGCCGAGCCGTGGTAGATTAGCATCCGAATTGTTAGCAAATTAAAAATGATACGTATAATTCAGTTGCTAACTAGCACAGTGTAACTAAAGTGTCATTGATTTGAAGGTTTGTGTTTGGAATCGAAAACAAGAAAATTTTGAAATATTTAATTGTCTTTCAGTTGCTTTCAGGAATCTTTAGCACGAAGCATTTAATACAGTCCATTTCATTCCGCCATGCAGTTTGGCAGTTTTTCGAAGTTAAAATTTTAGTAGTTATTCCTTTGGATACTTCACGTACTCATCATAAGTAAGTTCACTAGTTCTGCACAGTGCAGTGGTGATCGAAGATGTAGCATTTGTAAATACATTAATATAGCTAAATATTAATTTTAGATAATTAATTTTATCTTTAGGTCTTTTTAAGGCCCCGTTATGTTGTTTATTTTCTTTAAACAAACAATAATGTTAATCGTATGACTTCAAGAACCGTACCTGTTACAATTAGGTAACCAGTATTAAAATTATGTAAGGACTAACCAATGGATAAACTGATCGTAAAACCATAAAAACTCTGTTACTTCTGTGCAACCTAGTAAATCATTTTTCACTTTACAATAAATTCGCAATTAAAGTAGCGATAAAAATCTGTTATAGAACCACAACACAATTTCATTCATGACCTGTAAAGGTGCATTACAAATGTGACTCGGGGATGCGGTGTTACATGTTATATTGTGTCCCTGCTGACTTGCTGAGGTTTCCAAACATGATACTCAAATTCCAGCCCTGGAAGCCAAAGAAGTACATAATCATTCATGTACTTGATTTGGGTTAGATATATGTAAAATATTTTGCTTTGAAACTTGTGTTTAACTGACTCCTCAGTTAGACTACGACACACGACACACGACACACACAGATATTATTTAATGTACGCTTAGTGATTGCGCAGCATCTATATAGTAAAACCATTTTTCTCAATTTCCCCAGACTCGAAATCAGAAGAACAACAATTATTATTCTAAAAATAAAATAATGTGTTCTGAGTACATGCATATAATATACTTTCAGCAACGTGTACGCATAAATTGCCTAGCAAAAATTGGTTTTAGTGGATAGGTAGAGATTTATGTTCGGACAAAGGTTATTAAGTAATGTGTTATATCAATTTGAAGTACAATTTTTGTGGCAGATTTGCACTTTATTCTACTATATTTGAATGACCAGGTTGACAACCAAAGAAAAGAAACTGTGGTACTACAAGCTTGACTGACCGGATATAAAGTATTATTATATACCCTTATTTGTGCGTTTTCACTAAGCATACACATAATAGATACGTAAATTGTAGGTCCAGATTTAAATCCATATTTAACTGTCTAAAATTCTAAAATTCACAACGTAATGTGGCTTCCTTACTACATAATGTAAATATTGTTTCACCGGTTTCTAGCTCGCAGGTAAATAAATATGTTTGCTTGTGTGTAAATATACATACTTGCTTTGGAACTATGAAATCATCTTTATTGGAGTTTGTTAGGTAATTTATTGCATGCAGCAGTATGTATGTATGTATACATATTGTTCCTTGTGAAGATTTGCCGAGTTGGAGGACATCATGTTGTTGTTTTGTTTTTCCTTGCTTCATCTAAAGCTGTTTAGAGTTTCGGCAATATTATTTGATCACGATGAGTCCCAAGGGATATTCACAAATTACGTAAATTGTACATAAAGTAAAGGGAAATGTAGAGAAGGATCTATGTCTGTGATTTCATTAGGGACATTACTTTTAGCTTTTATGGCATTATGTGCGTCCTTGTTTGTTTTATGAACCGAAAAAGGTTGTTTCTCCTTGTAAAGGGCATAGATCTATAAAGTATTTATGTTTTTCGTCGTTTATATAAGCATTAGGCTACTGTGAATGACAGTATGACACACCCTAATCTCATTTCATTTGAAAATCTAGCCTTTGACATAAAATCCATAGTGCGGTATAGTAGAATTTTGTTATTTACTTTGTGCAGCTTGTTCAAATCGGTGCACTAGAAAGGGAAGAGCTCTCTATTTTGTTTCTAGTTAATTGCGAACTTCTGTTCTGGTGACAAGCCAGTGCAAAATTGCTATTCTCATTAAAACTCTATACAATGCACACGGTAGTAGTGTAAGTAGTAGGTAAGTATTTATCTGGCATACTTTCTAAAGATACTTTTATCTATAAATTTGCAATCTACGTCCGTGCAGCATCATACGGTGCGAATGATAAAAGATAAGATAGGATTTGGTTCTGTGTCTATTCACTTTTGTATCTGACGGAACAACTGTGTTTCAATTGCACACACTGGTTTTTCAATTACATAGGATTAAATGCCCGTCTCTGGCTCTGTGACTCGACTACAATCATAAATATCTTATTGCCATTTCACGGAATAGTTCCTGTGTAACTGTGTAACTGAAATTGGACTGATGCCCGCATTTCATCTTTCCGAATGAGTGAATGGAGCTTTTACAGGAATTTTATGGCCCAAATGCTATATATCCTACTTTAATACTCTAATCTCCTCTTCTAACAATACTAGCTACCTTTTACTTTAATAAGAATGCTTAAACAATCTATTTATTAGCAGCATAACAGCTTTTATATACTTATATGTACTGCTATATATATCAGGGTACCTACTGAAAATTATGTAGCATATAATTTATAAATCAACAAGGGAATAATATAACCATTAGTAGCATTTAAGTAGCAGATGTCTCTTGTGCTACGGCTTCTTTAGACCAATGTATAATAACGCATCTGCAAATTATTATTTCCTTCCTTCGTTCCTTCTCCCATAAATAAATATGCGCTTCTGTAAGTGTTTTCCTATATCAGTCATTGGTTCTTCTTGGTATATTCTCATTAGCTTTTGTAACTGGCTTAGTTTTGCACTTAATGTGTTTTATAGCCCGTAAAGAATGGTGTAAATGGATAAGGCCTTTAAAATATGTATGTATGTCCATTTATTCCCTTCATCCTATACTGAACAAATGAATTTAGTAGCCAGGATATGCATTTTGTCACACACAATTAGCTAAGTAAGTTAAAAATTGATGAATACAAATGTATGTAAAGCTTAGATAATTAATTCCATCCATTGTTAATGCAGAATCAATGGCTTCCTTTGTCTGAATCACGTCAATATATAAAATGAACATAGAGGCAAATGAGATAGGCATATCATTAGGTCACCCAGGTTTGCAAAATATTTTGATAGTAGCTTGATACTAGTTTAGACTAGAACTCGTACTTTATGGACATTCCCTCCAAAGCAAAATAGCCCAGCCTTAGTGGAGACAGGCAGAGGAGGTATGTTCCCTTCAATTCAAGTTCACAGACTATGCATATGTAGTTTTTCAGGCAGGTTGCTGCTATTTTCTATACTCTTTGCTGAACCATACATACTGACTTGACTAATTCAACTTAAACTTTGTGATGTCAACTCTAAAAATATCGCTCTCTCACTATTGCTCATTTTCTACCAGATAGTCAGAAATTCTGACGTCCTTTCCTCGATATTCTTCATATGTTCTTTTACCATACGATATTTTACTAGTTTTGTGGTTAACTGGGATTTATTAGTGACCTGGCTTAGTTTAAGTTTAGAGTCGACTTTAAAGGCTGTGCTTACTCGCGTGTGCACAGCGTAAGAGTGTGCTAATAACATCTTATTCTTTAACATAGAAAAAATATATTGATTCTTTTTTACTTGTATACGGTAAGTATGCAATATGCAAAGACCTTGGCCTTCTTTATTTTCCTTTCATTTATTTATTCAAGAAGATAACCTTCCTTCTTATCAGAACTTTTTTATCTTCTACGAGTATTATTGCTTGATCAATAAAATTCATTATGAACTAAAGCGCACCTTTTGTTTGTTAAGTGAGTGTCAGAAACGTAAATGGCTAACGTTTGTGCCATATATGCAGTAATTGACTTTTCTTGCATTTTTGACTGCATACAGATTTGCGCTACCTAATAGGAAGGAAATCATCACTGAAAACTACGTCATGAACTGTTAGCATTTAATCATCAGTTGCGATTATCAAATACACGAGGAATTTGTAGACTGAACATTATTATCTGCCATGACGGTCACAGAAAAGGAAGGGGCCGATGATTTACCTAATCCGACGACAACCGGAACCACCACAACTACCACATTTAAGCCAATTGGACCCCCAACAATCGGAAGGGAGTCCAAGAAAAAATACAAGTTTGTCGAACCTCCAGGAATTTCTACATGGGTCGTTTCTTTTGCGAAGAAATGTTTTGTATGCGGCCTAATTTACACGTTGGGATACTTTCAGGTACTAAAAGCTAACAGAAAAACAAAATATCCTGACGAAAAGTATTTCTCACAGATGAAAACTGATTTCATAAAATATTGTTTTTAAAATTACAGGTAAGCGTCGGCTGGTTGGTTTCTCCTATTGTACTTTTGGTGGTAAGGGATCAGTGGAGACGACATCATGACGCTCAAAGGGCCATGGCTGCAGCCGCAGCCAAAGGCGACGAAAGAGAAATTGTCCTTGCACGTTTAGGTGAAAATCTTCCGAGCTGGGTTGTCTTTCCAGATGTTGAGAGGGCGGAATGGTTAAATATGATTTTAAAGTAAGCAGCACAGATACAAATTATTGAATAAGCATTGATTTCTTTGTATTGGGATTTTGGGATATTCGGTTTCTAACAGAAAATTTTATGATTTCAGACAACTATGGCCTCGAATAAATCACTTCACTTACGATTTAGTTCTTAACTCCATTGAACCGGGCCTTCGCGACTCGTTGGCTACAAATTACAAAATGGGATCTTTCCGCTTTGAGAAAATCATTTTGGGGGACACCCCTGTCAGAATTCGTGGAGTAAAAGTTTATGACGAGAAGAAAACAGATCGCAACGAGATCATTATGGACTTGGATCTTATTTATGCTGGAGACTGCGATTTTCGATTTTCTTTGGCTAAAATGAGGGCTGGAATTAAGGATTTGCAGGTATCTATTTAATTTTATCACTCTTCACGTAATTCACTTATATATAGTGGCCAGTGGGTAAACAATGTAGTGGTTTATGAGGAATTAACTCCTGCAGATCTCTGCTCTCATTCTGTACGTAATGTTATTTTGGTATCCATTATTAATGTAATTGTCATGTAATAGATGTCTAATGGCCGTATCACCTAATAAAACCAATTAGCCTAATGGGTTAACATCAAGGAGATGATTCATTGGTTAATGTTGATTTGGATCGGTAACTTCTAAAGCGTTTCTTAATGTGTTTGCAGTTAAGTGGGACACTGAGACTGATTATGAAACCTTTGGTTAATAATATGCCTGGTGATTCATTGGTTAATGTTGATTTGGATCGGTAACTTCTAAAGCGTTTCTTAATGTGTTTGCAGTTAAGTGGGACACTGAGACTGATTATGAAACCTTTGGTTAATAATATGCCACTGATTGGAGGAGTGCAGTATTTTTTCCTAAATCCGCCTTCATTGGACTTCAATTTAATTGGCATAGCTGACGTTTTCGACATGCCGGGATTGTCTGACTTAATTCGGAGGATAGTCCAAGAGCAGATTTCCTCTATGTAAGAAAACCCACTTATTAGTAGGAAGATGTGTTAATTTTTATAGTTATTAATGGACTTTTTCTGTGATAGGTGCGTTCTGCCCAACAAAATGTTTATTCAACTGGCCGAAGAAGTCAATGCTAGAGAGACATGTGCAATGAAACCACAAGGGGTCATTCGTATTTGTGCCATTGAAGCTAGGAATCTTATGAAAAAAGATGTTGGAGTGTTGGGCATGGGAAAATCAGATCCGTATGTCATTCTAAGTAAGTTGTTGGAGAAAAATTCAAGGTTAAATTTCACAGTAACATAGATATAACAAAAGTGATGGAATGTTTCAGGTGTAGGAGCTCAATCCTTCAAGTCAAAAACAATCAATAACACCGTGAACCCAAAGTGGGAATTCTATTGTGAGGTAAGCAAATATTTGAGGGCAATAAATCCCTGTCCTTAGCTTTTGTTTTGCGTATACCACCGTGTTAGGCTCTGTGCCTTTGTTTACTATGTAGTTTTTAGATCCAATCTCGTCTTAATATTTTCCCAGTAAACATCGAATTTCGCATACTTATTTAATTGTTAATTTGATTATCGTATTTACTCAGATGTTGGTAGAAGAATTAGAGCAAAATCTCAATGTCGTCCTCTATGATTTTGATGATATCCCAAGAAATGACGAATTCCTTGGAAGGTCTAGTTACTACTACTACCTTATGCCTACATACATTTCTAAAATTTTGTAACATATTTTAGCACTTTGCCATTTCTACGTTCAAATTGCGTAAAAGTGAACGTTTGCCTGCCTCTTGCAGTATTCTTCTGCGTTCTCAATTTCCGTTTCTGCTCAATTAATAATTTGGAAATTTGTATTTAGAAACCTACGCTAATTCGTTCATGGATTGCTCTACTTTGTATTATGTTGGTAGTACAATTTGTGGCAGTCCTTACTTATTTAGTAGTTGTAATTTGTAAATAATAATAAGACAGCTTTGTACATTTAATGAATATTGGATGATGATATTATTAGGCATTCTGTGTAGACGGGCATTGATATAATAATCATTAAGGGATATGGGGTACTGCAATTTTAGTACTTATCCGCAGTTTAATTATATCATATTATTTTTATCCATGGGCTACAGCTGGGTATAGTTTTATATAATGGTTTTCAGTTCCCATAAAAAACCATCCAAAAACTACTTTATCAAAACTACCTATATACTATAATTTTTGTTTTCTTTCTGGCTTCTGATACATTTGTAATTTGTAAATAGCTCAAAATATCTTGCTGCAATAGCTCTGATCTTTCCAGAAAGTTATTTCTGCTAATATAGAGGAAATGTTTGCAAAATGATTAATATTTGACTTGGGTGCTATATTATTATCTGAATTATCAAGGCTTTGATTTGTGAACGTTCGCAAACACTTGCCGTAGAGCTGTGGGACTACGACTCAGGATTTCCAGGCATCCTGAATGATGATTTTCTCGGCAGGTCAATCTTCTTCGCTATCTGTCATGTCAATGTTGTCTTTCGGAACTTACTTAGCTTGATGCTTTCTCTCTGCATGACCATTATTAATTTTGCTTTCACGGATATAAATAATTTAGTTATTTTACAATTAATTTTTTTCACTTTGCTTTGTAGATATAAGTTTGGTTAAAAGTCAATGATTGTCATTAAATCAGTCTTTTTATTTAAATGTGTAGGACTTCAGTAGACTTGAGTTTGGTAGCCAGAGAAGGATCAATGGACGTCTGGCTGGAACTTGAAGATGTAAAGAAAGGGCAGATTCACTTGAAATTAGAATGGCTTGGGTTTTCTAAGAATCCAGTGGAATTGAAAACATCTTTGAACGATTCAATGTCAACGGGACTGGCTTCTTGTTTGCTGACGGTGCATTTAGATTCCGCAAAACATCTACCGGTAAGATTTAATTGGGTTTCCGTAAAAAAGGGAATACAATAATTGTTGCTTCTTCAAGTTTTATGTTTGGGAATGGGGTAAATGTTTCCAAAATCCAATCACCACCTCAGTGTGAACCTGTCACGTCATGTCACGCCTACCTTAACCATCAGAATAGCACTATATATACTTTAGTGATCACGTTTTGTAGTTCAGTGCAGTTTTTGTAGCCCTAAAATAAGAGCAAGAGTTATAGCCATACTCTCTTTCGTCCTGCTATAGTTTCGTCACGTACTTAATAATTGTCACGATAGCTTTATATCGGGTTAGTAATTAGTGCATTTATACAGCAAGCTATTTAGATATATCTATATATAATTTTGTCTTCCAGATTTTTTATTTCGTTTCCTTCCACGAAAATCCTCCCAGGAGCTGCAGCTAATATGTTGATTTTTATGTACCCACTTTATATAAATTACATCTCACATCCTTTAAACACCTAATCGTATGTGCCGTATATGTTTCGCTAACAGCTATATATTTATACTCTCTATAATTCTTTAGACGGACTAAAGCAAACTTTTAAAACTAATGCACTTGTAATTCACAATAATTTTAATTGCAGTGTATAAAAATGCCTTTGTTACGGTATTTGATTTGCTAAAACAAACTAAAACCACTAAAGAATGTCCTTGTGCTCCTGTTCGTATTTAGGTTCTTCAGAAAAAGTCTTCCAGTGGCATCACGAAAATAGGGTTTAAAAGTTCTTCTCAGGTAATCCACTACTGTGTAACTTGTCTATTGTTGTCTATGATAAGATTACAATTACAACTACCTTTAGCTATTAGTATGTGCCTTTATACTATACATTCACTGTCTTCAATCTGTCTGCATTGCACACTAAAATTGCTACTTATATTCATGACAAATCACTATAATGAGCAAGGTGTAGGTTTGTTAGCAACTGCAAGCAGCTTATTAACACAAAATGTCTTAACAAGTTATCCTAAAACCTAACCCGTTCCGTAATTTATAATCCTATATTCGAAAACTCTTTTTCTACCATGTTGGGTCTTGAGTCGGATGCATTCTGACTTGGAAAAATAAAAAGGGCACTGAGATATCTTTATTTTGAGTCTATAAGAATTTATAACGAAATATTTTGGTGATTGAGTGACAAATGGAATGATTTGGGGATTTTCTACTTTTAAAATGAATGAACCATTTATGAAATGTTTAAACGTAAGTGTTGTAATAATTTTATGATCTTAAAAAAACTATCACTATGCGTAGATATTGAAGGAAGGATCGAAACCAGACGCTTATGCCATTTTGAGTGTTGGAAAGTTTCAACATGAATCAGCAGTAATGGAGAAAACAACAGATCCAGTTTACGAAGAAACTTTCCATTTCCTTGTCAGAAATCCGTTGACAGACACACTTTTGATAAAAATGATGGATAAAAAAACATCTTTAGAACTTGGGGCAGTCAAGCAGTCTCTGGATCTCGTCTACCATCGACCAGACATGAAAATGAGGAAACAGAAGTTGAACCTGAATTCGAAAAGCGAAGCAAAACTAGTTTTGGATATGGAGTTTAAAATTTTGAAAAAAGGTCCGGCAGGATCATTTGACTTAGAAGTTGAAGAAAATGAAGATGCAGAAGTAAATAATGATGGAAGTACAGCTAGTGGTTCAGAAAAAGTTGCCGAACATAAACCAGTTGAAAAACAAGATTCTGATAGTCAAAACAAGAGTCTACAAGGCAGTCTTAACCTTAAGCACAGTGGTTCAACAACCAGCGACATTTCCCGCACCAGCAACTTAGGATCAGAAGTGAGTGAAATTGAAGCTATAAGAAAGGAAGAAAATCAACCACTTCTATCGGCCGCTCCTGGAAAAACTGAAGGATCTGACAATATGAAGATTCGGTTGACAATTCGTTACAGGTAAATTGAAACCTGATGAGATTCTGTTAATCGTAAGAAATGCTTCGAGTTTTAATGGTACGTTGATTTATTTTTGACAGCCAAACTAGCCAGCAGCTGGTGGTAGTTGTCCACAGCGTGTCAAATCTACCAATAGAAAAAGAAGAGCTCCCGGATCCCTACGTAAAATTGTATGTTCTTCCGGAAAGAAATAAAAAGCAGAAAACGGAAGCCCAGAAAGATCAATGTAATCCGTTATACGACGAGAGATTTGATTTCCCTGTGATTGATTTGCGAGGGAAGACACTGCAATGCACAGTGTGCGATAAGAAATTCATTCGTAGTTCTCCAAAAATTGGAGAAGTGACGATTCCACTGGATGATTTCCAGATGGGGAATACTGTAACCACCTGGTATCCACTGGCCCCGTAATAAATGATTATTACACGGCCAAATTACATTTACTGGTTACCTACATTTACTTCACATTATAAAATTGCGTTTAGAATTTAGAAGAACTGATCTTGCAGATTTAGGTGAAATCTATGAAGAAATCTTTGCCTTGCTGAAAGCGCATCATGCCTATCGGTGTACTACCGTCTTCTCAATATTCTCTACCAATTTTGCCATTTGTAAACTACCAGGGAAAAAATTGAGGGGGTATATATGATTAACACGAATTAACCTTATTTTTGTCGATTTCTTTGATTTGCTAAACTAGTTGCGTGTGTAGATTTTCTCGGCAAACGAACAAATATTGTAGGTACTTTTAGATTTTTCATTTTTTTCTTGTTCTAATTTTACTTACAATTACAATGAATGTCAATTGATTTTTAGAGTTAAAAAAATGGTTAATGCGGAATGCATAATATGTTTACCAAGTACCTAAACTGAACGTACTTAAGTAAGTCAACTTAAGCTTTGAAATTATATGGGATAAGAGAGGTTAATTATTAAACCTAGTGAGCTAATTGCATTATGGTTGTATTACTGATTGTATTAATATAGGAAATAGATTATTGTAGTACCTGTGTACTTGTTGTGTGTGCTGCTCTTGTAATGCTGTGCATTCAATATTGTTGTACTTGAAACTGTGGTGCTCTGTCAGTGTAATATTTTAGGCATCGATAGTATTAAATACTCGTTAGACTTTAATGCAGATTGCTTACATCGAAATTATAGAAAACTGTTCTAAAATTAACATGACTAAACTCAGTTCCTCTGTCCAAGTATGCGCTGCTGGCTGGAATGCCTTTTCGCGTAAATTCCGGTCGCCGACTTACCGTTACCGGCTGTCTTACTGTTCGTAGGAGCTTAACGAATTCGATAGAAGAATGTGGCAGATGCATTTATAAAAAGATTAAACACATCACAGGCCTTACCTTTGAATGGATTTGAAAATTTAAATATTATTTGGGAACTGAATATACTCTTAAAGCTTTCATTGAAGTAATGCAACATTATTATTATGTGCATTAACTTTTCAACAATTATGTTAATTCCTAATCGTGCTACTACTTTTTCATTTTATGTGTGTAAATCCCGGTTGAAATCCAATAGGATCTATTACGGCACACAAGCTCTTGTTTATCGGGCTACCGTACCATTATTGTATTCTATGTAAATGTCTTGGTGCACTTAATGTTAATCATAATGGTTCTCGAAATAAAGTTTTCGCATTGAATAAAAATCATTTATTTCAAGTAGGTATGTTTTCAATTTATATTGGGATCTAAGCAGATACGTATACACTTTAGTTAGCGTAGTTAGTACGTGTTTCGTATAGTGTACATGCACGTATTTCGTACTAATTTAGTGATATAAAAAATACTTTTACACAAAACTCTTACTCGTGTAAATTTTTATCAAATAAACGAGAATGTAAATAACTTCGTTTGCTCTAAGCGTGACGAGTGACGACTTGACGAGTGAGTCACTGAAATCGCCTCCAGAGCCTGCATGAGCCATATCATCAAAAAATCGTCTTTGTCCTGGCCATGTTTGCTCCGAATTTTTATTGAAGGAACGTAGAACAGGAGCTAATAAGTACACCTATAACGATTTACTCGTTTTCTACAAGTAATTACTACAAAACATACTTCAGGATGAATTAAATTGGTATAACTATGTCCTGAACAAACTATACTTTCTTCATTTCGAGTCGGCAGGAAGTACAGACAATTGGAATCTTGTGGATTTGAATATTTATGAAATCACAAATAAACAGGCTACTCATATTGCTTCTTATGATATCTTCGCTTACTACAATAATAGTACTAAATAGGTGGCTAACAAAGTTGTGGAAGAATTTGGATTCCGAGTTGCAATGCCAGATTGCTTAAAGGTATGGCATTATTTGCTAAGCATTTAGTACTTAACCTACATGTAATATCGGAATTTTTTGATAATTATTTATATATAGATAGATTGTTTAAACCTACAAAGATCAAAAAGCAATGCAATTGTAAATCATAACACAGCGAATTTAGAAGCTTAGAAAGATTAAATTGTGTGTATCTATCTCCTTTTGCCTTCGGCTTTTATCTAAGGATCAATTTATTTTTGTATCAAAAGTGAACATTCGCTAAAATGATTTATTAATATGCAAAGGGGCAATACCATTTCCCTGAAAAGATAGGGCTACGGCTACCTACCCATACATTCATCGGTGGTCTGAGTGATATGTATGAATCTAAATCTAAATAAGTCATTTTGTGTTGATGTATAAATAATATTAGTTAGATAAATGTTTCTCATACATCCGTTTCTGCTTAATTCCCATTAAGTTTTGGCCAGTGAAGTTTCCTATTCTACGATTACAATATGGCTTCAACTTTGAATATTTTATTCGTGGCAGCCCTTACGGCTTTCATGACCCTTTCAACATCTTCCAAATTGATGTATGATGTATCATTGGTTCCTGCACGCTGTCTCAATGCCGAACCCATCGAAAGCAATTATACGGCTACAGGAACGACATTTGTTCTGAATAATATGACAGTGTACGAAACTGTCAACAAAACCAATAAAAGAATACTTATTGCTACCTATGACATTTTTGGTATGCACAATAACACGAAGCAGGTCATTGACTAAATTGGCCGATGGATTCGGATTTAAAATTGTCATGCCTGATTTCTTCAGGTAATTTTAAAAATTAACCACTTACTGTACCTGCACAAATTAATGCATGAAAATTATAATTTCGTAATTACAAATTTTAGGGGTCTCCTGCGTGGGACGAAAACAACTTCCCTCCAGCCGAGTATGTATATTTGTTCATATTATTATATTCCTGATATACTACTTCTTTACTACATATCATAATCATACATGTGCATGTGCCGTGTAAACGTTAGAAAGATTATAATGAAGTGTAATTTCATAGCTCACAAGAATTACAAGACTGGCTGGAAGAACACGGTACATGGGAAAGAACGGTCAGAGATGACACATTAGCCGTTATCAATCATTACAAAACAACTGAAAATGCAACAGATTTTGGAATAATTATAATTTTGTAATTACAAATTTTAGGGGTCCTGCATGGGACGAAAACAACTTCCCTCCAGCCGAGTATGTATATTTGTTCATATTATATTCCTGATATACTACTTCTTTACTACATATCATAGTCATACATGTACATGTGCCGTGTAAACGTTAGAAAGATTATAATGAAGTGTAATTTCATAGCCCACAAGAATTACAAGACTGGCTGGAAGAACACGGTAAATGGGAAAGAACGGTCAGAGATGACACATTAGCCGTTATCAATCATTACAAAACAACTGAAAATGCAACAGATTTTGGAATTTTTGGATTCTGCTGGGGAGGTAAACACATACCACTATTCTACCAAAAATATATTTTTGTAATCACTTTTTATAAATAGGATGCGTGTCAGCAGTGCAAGCCTCAACTGACATATACCAGAATTAAAAGCCGCCGGTTTAGTCCACCCCGGTAATGTTTTCACTGAAGAAGCTGAGGGAGTTCAGGCACCCATGTACCTAATACCTTCAAAAGATGAACCAAACATGGTTGGTACCAATTTGTTCTTCTACATTGTATTTTTAGTTTCAGAAGATTATGCACCTACTTAATTTTGTTTACAAAGATTTAATAAGGATTTAAGAAATTATTGTTATTATTATTTGTTTAAGCTCCCATTCTACATGGTTCTGCAAAGGAAATTCGGGACTAACTGTGGCCACCGACGATTTGATGATATGTACCATGGATTTTCAGGAGCTCGGGCAAACGATGCACTCAACAGACTAAGAGTCGACGAAGTTATTGAAATTCTCGGAACATTCTTCGATAGAAATCTACATTGAAAATACACAGTTATCATCAGTGAAACATTTCAAAGCACCTTATTGTTACGATCAGTTTGTGTTACGATTGGAAAATGTCTTTCTGTAAATAAATTAATTAAGTTTTTTCAACCGTCCATTTTAGTTTTATTTCTATTCGCAATTTATTTCATATCAATTGGGAAATAGGAATAGTGTTTCTGTAGCCGTATAATTGCTTTCAATTGGTCTGGCAGCTCAACTAATATGAGCCGGAAGTTGTGAATTGTGATACATCGTAAATCGATTCTGAAGCGGTTGAAACAGAATTATTAAAGCCGTAACGGTTATAAGGATATTTGTGGAAGCATTTATATTTCCCTGCAATACGAAAACTGAACTCACAAAAATAAATCAGCTATCTTGACTTGAACAGATGCAACACAAATATGTAAAGAATCATTGCGAAGTAGCCTTTGTGTGACTCAAAATTGTATGGAGCATACTATTATAATGACCTCCTCGCCAATGCATTTATTATACCTAGCAATAATGCATCTATATTTAGATGAAGTGTATAGTTTAGTTAGGGTGTTAATCCACAAAAATCTATGTCATGCATAAGCTCTTAAGCTGTGTTTGTCCAGATCAAAGATAAATACAACCGAAATGTCAGAGCAAATGAATCCATGTGCTCCCATTCCCCATTTACTGTGCAGATATCTGTAAAAATAATTGCTGTTATTAATAAAATTAATATGCTCTTCTAGTCTAGTTGTGTAAAATTAAAATTGAAGAATAAATGTATTAAAATTAATTTATTTGCAGGTGTTTCTGATTTAGGTAAGATAATCAATAATGAATAATAATGATACATAAATAATTCAATTAAATATGGTGAAATGTTTCACAAAGGATAGCATAAATATGTAGTCTCAATGTAAATTTCTATCGAAGAATGTTCCGAGAATTTCAATAACTTCGTCAACTCTGAGTCTGTTGAGTGGATTATTGAAATTTCCCCGAGCTCCTGAAAAGCCATGGAACATATCATCAAATCGTCGGTGTCCGCAGTTCGTCCCGAATTTCCTTTGCAGAACCATGTAGAATGGGAGCTTTAATCAAATAATAATAATTTCTTAAATCCTTAAATCTTTATAAACAAAAGCGTGCAGAATAACAAATTACTACCAACCATATTTGGTTCATTCTGTGTAGGTAAAAGGTACATGGGTGTTTGAACTCCCTCAGCTTCTTCAGTTAAAACAGACGAGGGATGGACCAACCCGGCGGCTCTTAGTTCTGGTATGTCAGTTGAGGCTTGCACTGCCACTTTTCCTATTTATGAAAAGTGTTTATAACAAAAATAGCACAGAAATATTTTGGGCAAAATGGAGATATTTGTGTTTACCTCCCCAGCAGAATCCAAAAATTCCAAAATCAGTTGCATTTTCAGTTGTTTTGTAATGATTGATAACGGCTAATGTGTCGTCTCTGACCGTTCTATCCCAGTTACCGTGTTCTTGTAGCCAGTCTTGTA
>JABASI010003114.1:0-17423 GCA_019776505.1 Tomocerus nigrus | reverse complement strand
GATACGTGTACCGTTTAAAACTTTGTTCTTTACTAGAAACACAGAACACAGAGTAGTTCTATAATGAATACACAACACAGTAGCTGGTAGCTATTATTTCCATAATAGAATCCTTATGGGATATTCCTATTGTATTTTAATGTGGGAACGAAAGCACATGGTGCAGCAGTTAGCTCATGTCAGCTTTGCATTATAGACACATTACGTGATTAATAAATGATTGTTCCTCGTTATGTGTTCTAGTAATATCTACTTAATATTATTAAATCGTTGAATGAATAACTATGAGGTGCGTAATGTTATTATGTGTAACAAAAACAAAATAAATGCCGCACCAAAGTCAAGTCATAAGTCAACACACAAGGCAAGGCAAACACCAACTACCTACTTACTACTAAGCTCTGTCCTTAGTTGCTTTTTAGTGTTGATGTGAATTGTTTTGTTAGAGTTTAGGATTAACTGGTCAGAGTGAGAAACAGGGGAGCTGAGAATTTGAGCAGGATGGCAATATGTGTGACGGTGATCGACTGTATAGAATTTTTATAACAGCTGGACGTGCCACTGCATAGAAATGCCTCGCTTATATTTTTTAACTCTTATCGCTTGACTTTGACTTAGTTCCGCTGTGCTACTGGAAACGGGAAGTTACATTACTTATGCACTACCGTCTCGATGCACTTTGTTACACAATGAATGTGCGTAGCTATAAAATCTTGCTCTATACATTCCACACACATGTATAAAAGCTACCTAGGTATATATTTACTAAAATGCAACGAACACACACCTCGTTACATAATCACACCATTAAAAAAACAGGATCCCATCCCATATTCCAATCGGGGAAATGAAATTCCAAATGCGATTCAGAGTCATGAAGTGAAATAAATCCGGGTTTAATATCCAAACGGAAAAAATCCAGACTTGGCTGGACACGCAAACTATGTGGGAAAGAGTCTTGACGTGACTTGCATGCAGACACTCCCGAATTGTGTATAGGAAATGTAACTAGTATCTCACTTTTTTTCAACAATTTTCATAACAAGACACGATTTTCAGTCCAGTAACGTATGGATATAACTGTTTGTCTTCTTATGTGTTTTAATAACTTAGTATTTTCCAGGATTTCAATTACAGATGGTAAAAGATAACGTCCCTCTATGCAGTAGTGTCACAAAAATAGGAATTAGGGTTTAGGTGGTCTTCGTTTTAACTTTATTTTTCAGGGGAAATGTTTTCTTGACGTGAGTCTGACGATGACAGGAAGGAATGAAGTCGACTTTGGTTTCTGATAACAAGTTGTTATGTTTACTTGGAGTTTGAAAATGTCCTACTAGCAGTAGTAGTCTGTAGTAGTAGTAGTAGTAGGGTTGAGATGATGATGGTCAGATGAAAAGAGAGCAGACAAAACAGACAGACACGCAATGTTCACCGTTCAAACTTGACTATAGTTGTAATAGAGTAGAGTAGAGTTGGTTGTCGTCTGTGTTGTGTTGGTAGAAAGGAAAACGGGCTGTCCTCTTTTGGCGTGGCTCTTCTAGCCTGTAAATAGCAAGAGTTTAATATTTACACACAATTCTCTCTATCCTTTACACGTTTTATGATGAATAGCATGGTTTACTATAATAGTCGAATGGAAATACAATGATATTAAGTGAATTTAATAACCAAGTTGTGTAGTACACTGTAAAGTAACTTGCTAAATATTACAGAGAGCTAAAGGTAAGTAAAGTAGTAAGTAGTAAACTTGAGTAATTTATATGGCAGAGTGTCCAGAAGAGGAGGACGGGTTTATTACTGAATGTCATTCATATGCAGTCTAACAGTTGCTTACACAATAGAGAATAGAAGGATGCCTACAGGGAAAAGCATGACAAGGTTCCAGCAAGCCAAAACAGTAAATGAAATGGAATATATGCTATTGAAGGGTCTTCTGTCGTAAAAATAAAGTTCCTAGCTCCATATTACGTTTATCTATGGTTATGTTATGAATTTATAGAGCTATTAAAATAGTAGCACTACTATTATTACAACTGTACATATATAAATAGCTACCCTTTGCTAGTAATTCTAGTTGTAGGTTAGGGATACTAAGGGGAACATTTCATCAGTCACCGTCACAAACGAAAAAGGGTCTCTCTCTCTCTCATTCCGACGGACTTATTAATACTATTCACTCACACTACTCAGCTGGTTGTGTTCATTCTACCTTTACTCTTCGTCTATAGTTTGGCATGTGACGGCTCTTCAATAAGTAGCACCGAAATAAAAATAAATAACCTTCTGATGTTAAAATATTAGGGTTATGTTGTGTTATGTGTTAGTGAAGTGGGTTCTTTCCTCCACGCATACATAATATCCATACTAATACGAAACTTTGTATGGCCCTGGCTTATTTACCACCATTAATTCATCTACTAGGTATATAGATATAACTCGCCTGTTTTATAGCTTATTTTACGATTTTCTCGTTGCAGAAATCTATTAGTTTCTCAAAAGACATCCTAGCACAAAAGAACACACGGGGGCAGAACTACATAGCTACTAGCTCCTGCTTTCAATTCAAACACGAATAATATGCAATGCCACAATGTATCTGAATAAACTTACTATTATATTAGTAACTATATATCGTTATATCATATAATTCTGTATTGCTACAGAGATTCTTTTAAAATAGTCAATAGATTACCGTAGTGCAGCATTTTATGAATATCGTTAGTCAGATCAGACAGATTACTATTTTTACTTAAGAGAATTTTTATGCATCGAATGCAATCCCACAGACACAGAGTACATAGTAATGCATATAGCTATATAATAAGCAGTACCTATTCTGAATGAAATAATGAATGAGTGAGTGGTCGGTTGTGTCTAGTCGATGGATTCTATTGAATTGAATTTTATGCAATCTACTGTTGTATGTGTAATAAGTATTAGACGTAGCTAAATGGAAAAGGTAATCATTTCCTGTGACACATTGAATTAAAAGTCGCTGACTAGTCTGCTCTGCTTTTGTAATACTTAATCATCTATACCGGTAGATATAGTAGAAGATATATGCCTAGTATTTATAAGAGGTCAACTTATAGTTATATAACTTGGATGATTACGTAAATGAGCTATATAACTGGTCTTCCCTGAAGCGGACTTGTCCGTTCGTTGATATCAAGCGGATAACAACAAGACGAACAAAAGAAGAGAGTTTTCCAATCCGAGGCTCCCCACACCGCACACATTCAACTTCATTCAATTCAGTTTCAGTGTCTATCTGTCACTGCAATTAAGAGTAGGATAAACGGACAGTTACTTTACTCCACTTTATAGTTTTACTCGGATGGATGGATTCTAGATTACTTTTTAGTTGCTTTCCTTGCCCTGTGTTTTTGTCCATTGTAGTAGCTACTAGGCTATTATTGTCATTCTTTTCAGCTCCTGCCTGTCTACATATCCCCGAATGAATGAAAAGCACGCTAAAGAACAGTCGAAATATATAGCGAAATGTTGAAACAGTAGGAGGGTCCCTATATTTAAATGCTACAGTCCTAATGTCCCAACTAAATAGAATTGCTTTTGACTATGATGATATAATAATATAGAATAAGTAAAGTATCGTTCGTTTGAATCGTTTGTTCCTTTTGGGTTTGGTTTGTTACTGGCCTACCGGACGCAGTTGTTTTCTGTCGTTTTTTTTCTTTTCCACCGTTCTAATGTGCAATTAGACCCAAAAATAAGTAGTCTTTGTTGGAGTAATACAAACCATTTCCTCCACACGAGCCTTTTTCTCCTTTTTACGAGATCATGCACGAAATGAATTTTCGTTGATTTTCCATTCCCCATTTCGACTCTATCCTACTGTATAATAGTATGCAAGGAGTATTATTTGTAATGTTGCCATCGACAAGGCTTATTGCTACTTTTTCATTCAACCCGTTACTATACTTTTGTAAAACTGCCATTGCATTTGTAACATAACCAAGTTGAGTGTATATTGACAATTAAACGGTCGTTGGTCATCGAAATGATTACCAACTCACATCCAACATGGAACACAGTTATTTTCTGCCTATAATATTCGTTGTTCCGACCTAAAATCCCTATTCAAGTAGATAAACAGGAAAAAACAACAAAAGTCTTTGCTGTCTAAACAAACGCTAGATAAATTGCATTTCTATTTATCATTTAAACCCTTGAATATAACTAAAGTCTACGGAAAAGTTATTATTTTTGTTTTTAAAGTGTGTCTGTTTAGGAACAGGAATGCTAACGTACGATGACATTTTTATTTCTTGAACTAAACTTCCAGGGAAGTCATCATCTTCGCTTGTTGCTCATGTTATTGTGAAGATGAGCAGAGTTCTTAGATGACAAAGCATGATGCTATCTATAGGTACGAACAGTAAAATAAATAAACGATGCAATTCGATACAGTAGTCAAATAAATTGTTGAATCCTATTTAATGGGAGAAGTATGTAACGTGGAACTACTAAATGCTCCTTATTATAGTTAGTAATGTTCCGTAAATGGTGAAATGATGGTTTACTACCTCGGTTTGGTTAGAAGCATCCCAGTTCTGCAGGTGGATACCAGTGAGTAGTAATATTATTGCTTTTATAGTAATAAACCTATAAGTGTAACGTGTTTAGTAGTAAAAAGCAATGTGTTTTGTTCTGTTCTGAACTCTTCTTGTGATGTCTCACTGTGCTTTTACTGTACTTTAGAACGCTTCGATAATTTTCTCCCAGCCAGCCGATAATCCTTATAGAGAGAGAGACAGAGACAAAAAAACTATCACCTGTCTTCTATTCGAATATCCTGGTTTCCTTTCCTTCTTTCAGTACTAAACCTTCAAAATCCATGCATGACATTTTATGAGTAGAGCAATCCAAGCAAACCAAACCAAGACCATTACATTACATTAAAGATAAACTGAAGAAGAAGCCTATTGTATTCCAAGTATTGTCGTATTGAGAAGAGCCGTAGCAGTAATGTTATTACATATGATGATAAGATACCCCACACAACACGACAGCACTTTTAGCGCAGGACTAAAGATGAACTGTGCAGCCAAGATTATAATGATCCTTTAAAAATCTTTTACAACAAGTACAGATATCTTGAAGTAAATAAGTTAAAAGGTAATGCACAGAGATAATTTAATTCCCAACTGTGTGTGGCGTAGGTGAGAAGTGTTTTTTTAACATTCTTTTCGGCAAATTCTTTTCTCTCAAAAACGGTTACAGTAATACTAAAATATATTATAACACGTGAGAACAATAGTTACTCCAAATTGAAATCTAGCAATATAATGCCTTGAAAAAAGAGCAATATAGGAAAAACATCTCAATTTTCTCAAACACTAAATCTAATCCTTTATTCTTCAAGAAGAAAAAAGATTGACACAATAGGATTCTGTTATGAGATCCGCATTGTATTGAGAAAAGATCACACTTGGAATGTTTGAATGAGTTCAAACAGAAAACTGATGATGACAGAAGGGTATTATATAAGGAGATAATGAAACACAAAGCTAAATACCTAACAACAGATAGGTATTCATAGTATTACGCACATTACGTGATAGTTATTATTACAGGTGCACAGCACAGTTCCTCATTTCACTTGACTAATTTCATTTATTCACTCCAGTTCCTCTTTTCTAATCTCTGATATCCTGGTCCTCGTGATACAGATGTTTTTCTTTGCTTGCTATTATATTACAAGAGGATTATATAACACTCTTTAAATAGTGTGAGTGAATAGGGAAACAAAGACACCTTACCTAACACAATTCACCTGAAGTCACTAACTAATCTATTTACAGTAAAGTATCCCACTAGTTAAAAATCCACTACTCTAGTTAAATAATTCGCAATGTAAGATAAATGTAAGTACCTTTACTAGTTACAACAAAACTAGCTAGTATATAGTCCACTTGTATTTAAATGACGAAGTAGCTGCGAGTGAATTTGCAAATTGTAAACAGTAAAGTGAAGGTAAGTAGTAAAGTCATAACATTATTAGTACTTCCTGAATGTAAGACGGAGGCGGATGACTCAATGATTCCCAAAGCTAGAGGAATGATCTCAAAGGAAAATCTGTAAAACTGACTTCATGTCTCGTCGCACAGAAATTCACAAAGTCTAGCAACTCGTTTTATGATTTTCACGACAAAGTAGTAATGCAATGAGCTAGTAGAGAGATAGTGTTTCACCGTTTTTCCTACACGAAAATGAGTGAAGTTAATAAGTTAAGCACGCATCCTGGTTTGTTCGGCTTATTTCGCAACTTCTTAACTTCTTCCCTTTCTTGTAGCCTTTTTGAATGAGAAAACTATTGTTAGTAGCTTGCGTCTGGAGTAGATAATTTTATATCCAGCAGCGGCTTTCAAGGATTTTCTTGATTACCACAAAACAGTAACATAGTTTTACTAGTGAGAAAAATAAAACAAAGAGAATTCACACGAGATCTGCAAATCTAGAGTTTTCTGCTGAGAAATCCACATAACATAACCTTAGTTTTATTAGATCAGGCTAAACATACTAAAAGTAGCAGTTGTCTATACTGTAGTGTCTACTTGTAGATAACACTAAATGAAAAATGTAAATAAAGAAGTATTTACTGATATATTATATCATATCGTCACATCTGACTGAACTGGTGTGTTCTCTGTCTGTGTATACGCGTATACTGTAATTATAGCAAAGGTGTTATGCTAAATGTTCACTTGACTAATGTAAAAGTACAAGCATTAAATAGAATTAAATAGAAATGAAACTTACAACAACAATTGAAAATCACTTCACTTGACTTGCATGTGCTCGGAAGAGTTCCCTTGTCCAACTGCAACTCTAACACACACTAACTAAGTAAATACACAGAATACACATAGAGGAGAGTGTAATAAAACAGTTGAGCTATGAAGAACACTCTTACTAGTCAGTAGTGCACGTAAAACGTAACTGGCTAACTCAAGAGATTCTTAAGTAGCAATAACATGAGTGAGTCTCTTTTTCAACTTGAATTCTGTTTCGAAAATGCTGTGTGGTTAGAAGTTAGAATAACATGAGTTAACTATGTACAGATCTACTATAATGCTTTGTTTGCAAATGTGTGTAGCTGTAGATATTTGCTTGGTGGATGTTGTACAGGTTGATCTGTAATAATTTTGCACTATAGAGTCCACTAACGATAATAAATACACTCTAGTTCACTTATTATTGCTAGAATAATATTATGTGGTTTGGTTTGGCTATTAGCAATCATATACAGTTCACCCGTATTATGTAGCAAGTTAGATCGTCGTAGAGTGTGTTATAGTGGAAAAGATGTATTTATATTGTTGTTGTGTATATGCTGCTGAGCTCTTTCTGAGTGTCAGTCTGTCAGGAAAGAAACTGTACTTGTTCGCTCGCCTTGCACTTCCCAGCTACTATCACTAATCTCTGAATGCATTAGATTGCATTTGCCTGTGTGGTTTGGTTTCAATGGGATTGTCTTTAATGTGCCATGGTATGGCAATGTATTACTAGTAGTGCGGTCTATCTTACATTTTTCCACTATGTACTCTCTTAATGTAATCTAATGTGAGTAGAAAGAGCGTATCGATGAAAAGCAAAGTCTTAGTCAAAGCTATAGAGGTGCTTTGCTTTAACATTTATCAGTTGACTTGACTTCAGTTGAGAAGAACTTTGGGGATCTTGTTTTTTAAGCTGTAGGCAGTAGCAGTATTGTTATTCGGAACTTTATTAGGATTTTCATCTTTCTAACTTGCCTCCTGTCCTGCTCTCTTCCTAGCACAACAAATACACACATCGGCTAAACTCAACTCGACTGACTTTATTTGACTGACATCCCAAAGCTGTAAAATATGATAGGATATCTCTCTTTTTACCTTTACCTTTACCTAACTTAATCTTTCCTCTCTCTCCCAGTCACTTCTTCAGTAGTATTATCTCTTTTTTTTGCTTTTTTGGCTATTCTATTACTATATCCTTTTATAATTGTTGTATCTGTACAGAGTATACACACACACGTTATGATAATGTGACTATTAAACCATAGATCGTCAGCTAACCAATATATCTACCACAACCCTAACCATTACAGACGGAAAAGTCCCCTCAATAGTAAACAACTGTTATGCTAGAGGATAATATCAGTAAAGAAGTTACATCTAAAGAAAGGTAAAGGACGAACGTAACTGAAGGAACATGCAATCTACAGGAACACAATAGAAAACCGCTTTGTTAAGGTTAAACATATTACTAGACACGAATTTAGATAGCTACTGCTACTACTACATACCTATATTATATCCGCCTGAATTTCGATTGAGAAAATTCTTCTTTAGGGCTACTTGGGGGAAACAACAATTAGTGTTTGTGTTTGTAAAAGTTATTTGTTGTGAACAGACAGATATACTAGGGGATATCCTCTATAGACAGCAACTTCATTTTCAAAATACTCTATCTGTGACGTTTAGCAGTGCAGTAGTCGACAAGAACTCACCCGGCTCACTTTCGCTTCACACCTGTCATTTGATGCCATGTAAACTTCTAAATTGAATAAACAAGAAGAAACTAAAGAGAGTGGATAGAGAGAATACAACATTTTACATGTTATTATATTCCATAAGGCAGTGGGGGAACGGGAAATTCATTTGGCTTCACCTCCCTGTCTCATTTTCATCTCTTCAACTATGTAATCTGACGTGAGTTGACGACAGAATCGAGTGCCAAATGTTGTCAGCATATCTCCTCACTATAGAAAAATGAAATCGAGTAGCTACCACCACGAACCCATGGGCATTTAATACATATTAAGTTCACAAAATAGACTTTTCACAATTTTAACTATCCATTTGAAGTTCATGTAGTTGTTTACATTTCTTTGTTAAGGATGATGATGTGAGGTTTATAGAAAAAATAGAATTACCGTACACTATAATTTCCTATTACCTTAACATTTAACATTTGAGACAAAAAATGAAGTCAAAAAACTGTATCCAAAATACTTACTGTAGAATCTGTCTAATTAATAATAAAAGATGTAAAAAAAATCTGCCATAATTAATAACAAAAGATATAAATTATATCTGTTCTTGCCATCATCGGTATCTAAAATGTGAAGAAACTATATAATTTAATAATCACATAATTATATTAGTGATATGTGATGATTGTGATAGTTAAAACAATAAAAAACGAAAGAAGTCAGTAAGTTAATGCTGAAAAGTAAATATGAGTAGGTTGAGTGCAGAGAGTGCACTAATGTGTACTAATGGAAAAACAATAATATGGCAGATAATTTACTTCACACCGGAACTTGCCCTTTCACACTTTTCCATAATGCATAAGAAAAGGATGTGGAAATGTAGGATTATCTGAATATTACATAGTATGTCTTTGTATTGTATCAGAAATGCCATAAGTAATCTGTTTGACTCGCCTATGCTGAATAGTATTATATCAAAAGTACAAAGTTTCACTTTCCTGCCTGATAATAAAGAGTGAAGTGAAGTGTAATGTAAAGGGAGGTAAGAAGGTAAGTCAAAAGAGATACAAAACAGGAATGACACAGAGTTAAATAGACAAAAAGGCATAAGAAAACAACAAAAGCGTCTACCAAGTTGGCTCTGCCAAATAATTTAACAGTTATTCTGGTGTTTATTGTATAAAGAGAGTCAAATGGACATTTGAGAGTAGTTAGTAATAGTTACAATGTAGAATAAAGGTAAATTTTATATAATAAACTGTGACTGTTATTACCATTCCGCTTGAGCAGTCTGGTTTCGTCTCTTTTGCTTTGGTCTTCTCTTTTTCTCCACTCTCTGCAATTATAAAGGAGGAAAATGAATGAAAACACATGGTCGTATTTAGTAACAGATAGAAAATGGAGTTTTAGCTTTGCCTCTTAAGGAAATGAGCATGAAAAACAATTCTATTCGCTACTTATGCATTCTCCTGCACGTAAGTTGTGGCGTAACTCGTCAAGATTTTGTTTTCCTTGGAAATCGCAGTCAATTCCTTTGAGTTCATCACAGTGCAGTTGAATTGGGATTCATTCCCAACTTCCCTCATCACATTTTCCCCAACATGCATGCAAAACACAGTTATTTATTTGCATTTTCATTGAAACTGTTCGATAGATCATCCTCTGGGCTTCTCTTCCTCAGCCCCTTTCCGTTCAATGTCTGTCAATGCTCTTTCTCTCTATTTCACAATAAAATGTGCATATCTTAATAGTGACTAGGGTGAGCAAATTCATGTATAAACACAATAAATTATTTCTTCGAGTGCACTGACAGAAAAAAGTTTGAAACTTTCAAACTTGTACGTTTTTCAAGACAGTTTAAGATACTGTGTGACTGTTAAAGTGATATATTGAATTATTACTAGGCAAGTAGTTAAAATATTTCAGATTAAATGCTAGCAGACTTTTTTTCTCACAGCACAATGCTACAAGTAACGAACTGTGCAAATAAGAATCAAGTCACTATCACATTAACAGTTTATTCTTCTATCAAAATAATAATACGGCATTAACAGAGCAATGAGAGTGAATACGCAAAGATAATTATATTAATTTCAGTCTACGTCTGCTTCATAGTATTTACATTTTCGTACAATTATCATTATCACAAAATATGCACGTCTGCTAATTGTATTCACATACACAGTCATAGTCATCGCGTTGCATGTTGCAGTCAAGTAAAGGCGAATTGTAGTGATTGTATACACATGTCCCACTACATAGACAGACAAGACACAAATACAAGACATGCTAATGTCATAAGAAATGTAAATTATGCGACTCTACTCGCACAATCAGTTCAAAACAGTAACGTACAAGGCGTAGTAAGTGGGTGACTAGAGAAATGCGTTAAATGGATGTTTACAATTTTTATTTCCATTATCTCTTTCTCTTAATGATAAATACATAGAGGCACATATTATTACATAGATACACACGGTACATTGCTCATTCTTCTGTGCCTTTATTTTTGTGTCTTTTTCGTCTTTAAAGGTATATGCCTACTTGTAACAGTTAGCCTTATAGTATTTATGTCTGTAATATATGAACAAGTATTTCTACTTGACTTGACTTACGTGTTTTGCCTCAAGTATTATATGAAGCCAATATTCTTCTTGGCTCTTGTTTTCATTCAATTTTTCAATAGACTTAAGATTATACCTTTACGATTCTATTTTCTTTTGATCTAGATACTTCCGTATTGTGTTAAGTACATTTAATTTGCCATAGAATTTGATTTACCTACATTGGCATCCTCTACATATACATTAGCTAATGTAATAAATAATCTACGTGTCTTTAACGTAGTCTGATAAAGATATTATATACGGAACTGCTGATATTTTAACATGATCTACTAAGATAAAAGAATCCTTTAAATTAAACTGATCTGTTTACCATTACTATTATTTCTCAACTTTAGTTTTGGGGTCTATAATTTTCCTACTCTCTCGAAATCTCACTTTTACGACACCAAATGCGGAGTTGTTAAATGTTATGAATGAAATACATCACGGGAATTAACTCTATTATTCTATTGAGGAAGAAAGTAGGGAAATCTTTTTGTCTCACCTGATTTGCCTTGTTTTTAGACTCTGTGCATTAGGTATATATACATGAGTAATCTAGAGCTGATTCCATTTGCACGCACATCAAATCACAACAGAACTGAATGTACTAGAAAACAATAGGCAAGGAAAACAATACAGAGAGCTATATAAGCTCTTGGAAAATTAAGGTGTTTGCTTTGGAGATAAATGAAGCGAATTAGAATGAAGCACGTAGCATAGATTCCTAAGTTAAAAAGCACTTATCTAAACGACTACTACTACCAAAGCACTCATTCAATCCACTCTAATATCTTTTCTTGCTCTAATGATTAATATCAAAGAATTGGCTGTCTAAAATCTAGCCTACTACTCGAAAGAAACATAAACATCTAGATAGGAAGGTAGGTAGCTCAATCATTTCCTCCTTATATCTAAATAGGCAAATGGTACTTGCTATACATCAGATTTGCATGCATTAATTTAGTTCAATTTTAGTTTGCTATGCTTAGTTGACATGAGCATGAGTGATTGTGAGGAGGAAAGAATGGAATTAGATTGGATTTGTTATGAATTAAGTTTGATAGCTCTCCGTTCTGCAAATGCCACCTTAACTACCTAATGGAATAATGCAAAACTAATCGGAAAGACAAAAGGACAATGCTTACAATGCCAAGTAGAACAGAGAGGAGTTTTTGATTCCAGTGAAATTACTTCTCATTCAAATCCAATATTACTTCTGAATGTTTTACTACACAGAGAGGATTACATCGTGTAAAAAGTAAACGTGCTCTTTCTTATATGCCTCAAATAAGCAAGCATATAGTAAAACATAAATATATAAAAGGACAGACTATAAACAAGCTATTATCAATAAACACGATTTCTTCTTATTTAACTGTTGTTCTGCCGCACGGATACAAGTTTATAATAAAAATAAAGCTGTTTGCATTCCATTTCGTTTCGTTCCCCGTTCTGTTCACATCGCAATTAGCTCTATTACTTTTACTGCCTCCAACTCTAACGCTTCTTTCAATAAATCTTTGTATTTATCTTGAGCGGCAGAAGTAAGGCATAAAAGACAGTCTTTGATATGCAGAATATTTTATAATACTTTCCTATATGCATAAAAATGAGATTCGATTCATTGCGTTAATGTTTTAAAGATAAGCTTTTGATTGTGGATAGGTATAGGTACCTACCCGTTTGATAAATATTGCTCTGTAGGTATGTGGATCTGTTTTGTCGAAAGGTTTCTTTCATTTCTCTTTCCTTTCGAAGAATCAGAATGTGTAGCGTGCTGGTAAGCTGTAGATATTTTATTTTATAGCTAGTGATCTATGATGTATGCATATGCTTATGGATTTTTTCCTCTCAAGAGATCAGTAGGGAAGGGATGGGAACATTTGTCAAAGAGCTCTGCATAGAAAACAAATTATAATAATGACCACACGTCAACTTTCTGCAACTCAACATTTCACAGGTAATTCGACTGGCTAATTGAAAAGTTGTTGGTTGTGATGAAATGGATTTAGGAATGGAATGATATTACCTATGTCCGTCTGATGATGCCGAGAGTTATTCTCATATGTCATTCCTATTGCAGGTAGAACAAATGCGTTCACATCATATTCATAGATAACGACACAGTATGGTACTGCTTTACATTCAAATAGAAAAAGTGAATTTTTCTTCACTAGGTCGGTCGTCGGTCTCTCCGCGTCCACACAGCAAATGGAGATCAGCCAAGACCATGCCAGAACAGAAACAAAAGGATACCACAAGAGTTTCTTTATTGTACGTAACACTCTATTATAAATTTATAATAGTACTATGTAGTAGATATAGCAGATTCTATAGTAGTATGACAATTTTCAAAGATATAGCATGTATTTTTGCAGAAGGAATATAATACGGTTCAACAAAATGCATTCGCCTTGATTCTCTTTAACTCTTTTGACAAGACCGGTTGACTGCTAAGAGTATTACTGTTACTTTAGCTTTTTCATTTGCATAAGCATTAAATTTAACTAGCTGGCTATCTATATAGCTATCCACAGAGCTACTAATGCTCACTATGATGATAAGCAGATTGATATGTAGACAGTAGACATACTAAGTGCATTATTAGTGCTACTGCCTATGTATTCATCTGAGATTATACATTAAAGCCTTTTCTTTACTTACGACTTATGACTTACCTTGCCATCGAATCTCTTCTAGCAATAACTATAAAAAATAAAGATATAAAGAAAAGTCATTGCTTCAGATCTTTTGCATATCTTTCGGGCTATATGTCCTCAGGAGACAAATAAATCCAATACAATCACAATACAAAGCAATGCCATGGAAAATGTCGAGAGAGTTTACAGTAAGAAATACAGTGACCGCGCGCTATTCATTCCTAGATAATCATTTCTCATCCTTCCTCTCTCTCTCTAAATACGCTAAACTAAGGTATATACTGATTTATTGTGTCTATACCGGCAGAGGAGACTATATAGCTAATGTACATAGGCTCATTATACTGACATACACAAATGCAGATGTATCTGAAGTCCATCTCATAATGGATACATCACCGCACATTAGACATACAAAATCCATTATCAGATCAGTGTCGAAAAGACGGTGAAGTGCGTTGCATCCCTTTTGCATTCGAGCCAACTATTCCCGTAATACAATGTCTAATGTATACAAAAGTAAGTAGCCACTCTCCTCCGTCGGCAGATCAGATCTTAGACAAGATAACCCACTCAATTCCACATTGCTAACTTATACACTCTTTATGTGAGGTATTTCATCTATGCTACAAGTATTAAATCTCCCTCCTGGTTAGACTAATGTCCTTTTTACTGCATACAAGTTTCTCCATTGTATTTCATTTCTGTTTACATTTCTGCAAACTTGAACGTGTGAGGGATATTTTTTGCAACATTTCGCATACCCTTTCATTAGGATGTTAAATATGCATATAGAATGATAAGTAGCACATCGGTTTTACATACCTATGCAGTATGCAGGCATATCTATAAACCAACATACACACACGCTAACTAAACAAACAATTCTTTACCTCCTTTAGCTTTTATGATCCTCTACTTGCTTCACTGCTCTCCACTGGTCTAAATTCTTCTTCACGGTTTTAATTTCACTGGATTATGCAGATTTATATGATTTTAATTTGCATATTCTCTATTGGCATGATTTTCAGGAATTCATAAACTTAAAGCACAAGAGATTCTACATCATAATATCTGCATGAGTTTCAAGTTATTGTCCTAACATTGTATCATTGTATATGACTTCACGACAATTTTTATAAATAATAAATATTTAAAAGTGTATCATTCATGCCTAGGTAAATGCAGAATAATAGTATGTACCTAAATACCGACAATAAATTGTGAGAGATAATAGTAATGTCACTAATTTTAATATATCTATCGATGTTACTTTTGGAAATAAAAGTATATCATGTTACACAATTTTATAGTAGGTACCTACCTACTGTTGGATACCTAGAGTGGAAATCTTGGTGTAGGTACCTGAAAAAATTTGATTTTTCCTAAGGGAAGTTGTATACGGTATCTTCCTAATTACATTTTCTATACTAGGGTATTTCTTGTTCAGTAGGTATTTCTTGTTGATACTAAAATTGGTGCATTTGCATCGTATGGATATATATAGAACTGCATTTTTTTGCAAAATGTTTATAAAGGATAATTTGGCGACTGAAGCTCATGATACAGATTAAAAAGAAATGTACTACTCAGATCTGTTGATTAATGTATCGACACGGTTTCCCTTGAAGGGGAACAGTTGACACTAAGGATAATGTGGCGGCTGAAGCTCATGATACAGATTAAAAAGAAATGTACTACTCAGATCTGTTGATTAATGTATCGACACGGTTTCCCTTGAAGGGGAACAGTTGACACTGTGGTTTGAGTAAATCTAAATATTACTTACATGGAAAATCAAAGTAGAATGTGAGACAAAAATAGTGAATTGTCCCATAGAGATATGAACCAAGAATATTTCTCATTACCAGGTCCACCGCAAGTAGTACGCAGACTGTGAAGGAATTTCGTTGAAATTGTGTTGCTTCGATTTATTTATTACCAATAATAAGAGAACTCTTTCATTGCATTGATAACCCTTCGTTCGAATGATTTATTGCTTGAATGACAATGAGGTATACTTTATCTAATATCTATATCAGAGTAATGTGTGAACTTTATTATTAGCTTGTTATTGTAGCATAGGACATTCCCTTTCAATATCTCTCAACTCAGGGTCTATAAACTCTAAACTCCTGCATAATATAAAATTATTATACAATTAATGGCACATTAATACGTGCATCAATTAATAGAACATTAAAATACCACCAGCAACGCAATGCCTCTATAAATTGCAAATTCATAATTAGAATGTCATCATACTTATTGGACAAGAAAATGTTTGTTGAAGGTACTTCTGCTTAGGTATAGATGTATATGAATTTGCTAATGTCATGATATAAAATTCCTTTAATAGTGCTCGTCATTAACTTCTTGTTCATTTTCAAGAAAATTAAGGAACCAGTCGAGAATTATGGAGCATTAAATTTCTGTGTATCAAGTACACAGTGAATCACGACTTTAGCCTCGATAAATAGGTGTTTGATCTCGAATATCAAATATTTGATACGGAAGATATGGGAGTCTAGTCTGGCAATCAGTGAGTCGGCAATACAAACCAAAATCTTCACTGTGCAACTCCTAAGGCTGCTTTCCTAGCGGAACATGATAATAATAACAGAAAATTTGGAGTTGTTAGACTAATCGCACAATGGTAGAGAATGTGAACTAGACTAGGTATTCAATTGCTTTATTTAGCCTTTAGATGAGGTACCATTGTAGAGGAATTGTTTGAACTTGATAAAATCACATACAAAAGAAAGAATATACATATGCAATAATACAGATAACATTTAGATACCTCATGTATGAATATACATTGTATTTATATACCTACCTATGATATTTCTTGTATAATTATAATATTATTAATTTATCTTGAGTAGGTACACTATGGAATAGAAACTGGGATTGTATGTTTACTTAGGAATTATTGAACTGCATTATAGAATTTGATAATAGATAGTTTGATTTCCTTTGTATTTTATCTTGCACAAAATGCCCTCGTTGAAGATCAAACGCACGAAAAGAGTAAACGTGAAAATCTTAAAGGTATGTGAAGAGTAACAGTGAAATGGTGAAAAGACCAAAGGTTGTGTCACGGCATCATGCAAACAGAATTGGCTTAAGTGAAGGTAAATTCGCTTGTGGCCTATCATTTGTTCCAATGCTGTGTGTTCATGTTACTAGAACTTGAAAGTATGCAGCTGAACGCAATCAAAAGTTAATACGCTTAAATTTATTAGGATTTCAATAGAAAAGAAGATAATATGTGAGATTCTCGATCATTGAAAGTTGTTGTAGGTACTAATATGCTAGTTATAACACTTTTCCTTTGCTCTTTCAAACTAGTAATTAAATTCCGTACTAACACTATGTAATGATACGTTTTCTTCACTATACTAAATAGTTAATTAATATCTGATGCACCGGTATAGAAAACACATTTAAAAGTAATTTGTAATTTTTGACATGGTTTTAGGCTGTAGATCTTGAATGACATTACTTTTTAAATAACAATGTGATAATTTATTGTACAATTGATAGCAATAACTATATATACATGTAATGCATTAACTATGGTTATTAAGATTCAAGACATGAAGTGTAACTGCAATGCGTAACAATTAAATCTTATGGTAGGATTGAATACTA
>JABASI010003113.1:0-17423 GCA_019776505.1 Tomocerus nigrus | reverse complement strand
CTCTGCAGCACGTGCATCAAGGGTGCTGCAGGGGTGCTGCAGGGTATCCGGATACTCTACAGCACCTGCAGGTGCTGTAGAGTATCCTAGATGGGCAGTGGCAGTAGGACGACAGGGGAAGACGAGAAGAGCAGAACGATGAGATGGAAAATGCAAGAGACAGAACTGATTTTCTCTCCTTGCTTGGCGCCTTTCAATCTCGCTTTGCGTTATAGGAAAATCGCTTTTCGTATTTCAGCTGCAAATTGCCATGGCAAGTGTGCGGTTGCAGTCGTTGAAGTTAAATTAGACATCGGTACTCAGCTACAACTGTGTGTCATTCTTCTGTTCTCTGCCAAACTGCTAATTGACAAAAATAAATTGGAATTTTTGTATTGTTTACTGTGGAAAAATGCCCGATGTGCGATTGGAGTTTGGACTTGGGGTTTGGCTAATATTTCTTTTATAATAACAATGTAAAATAGTTTATATTATATTTTTGTTTAAGTTCACAGGTGACTGGTGACAGGTTTGGTTTTTAAGATAAGACTGTAGTGTACCAGCCTCAGCACGTGGTACAAATGAATAAATTCGTGCTGATACTTTTTTATTTATTTTGCAGATCAAGTCGAACAGGCTGCTCTTCGGTCTACTGTGTACGTTGTTCCTGACTGAGCTGTTTCTCATTTTGACAAACATTGTCGCCAATTTAGGGTTCGGAGTTTGGGCCCTATTACGTATCCACAAAACTTATTTAGAGTTCCCAGGGGTTTCGGTGTTACTAAGTCGCGTAATTTTAGATATTGGGTCATATATGATCTCTCTGTGGAATTTAGGAGTGATAGCATCCACGGTCATCGTATATTCCATTCATGGATCACATGCTACAGGTATTATCACTGTCACAAATGTTTTAATATCTGACGATCTCTATATGGTGATGTTCTATAATGTTTCATTATTATGTAGTAAAGAAAAATGTCCCGGTTAAAAGATACCAAGATTTAAGTCAATTTTGGTCCGTAAAAGGAATTGTCAGCGTTCTGATGATGGGTGTTGCCTGTGCCGTATTTGCTCAATGTATATTGGTCATTCTGGGGCTAAGTTTGTCTATCGTATATGATTGTAACAAGTATGTTTTTATTTCCTTTTTAAAAGTATTTTTGACTAGGTAATTTATTTGTATTGTAACTCAAGGAACTTTAATAACAAGCTAATTTTCTTTTTATAGAAAGAATGAAAACCCTCCGCACGCAAGCATGGTGTGCGTAAATGAAATCAATATTTTCGTAATGTTTTTCATCATGATATTAGCTATTGGTGCGTATTTCTGCAAGAGAATATCAACCAAGGGGTATCAGCTCTTCTTTTATCAGATGCCTAAAAGTTTCTTGGAGCACATGTTTGCTTATTTTGGAAAACATCGTATTCATCCTATGAAGATTTATTTAGTCAATTTGCCTGTCATACTTTTAGTCTATAAAGTTTTACTTCGTAAGTGAAGCTTTAACCTAATTGCTAATGACCAAAGATGGTTTATTAAATGTACAATTAAATATTTTTACCTTAACTGATTTATGGGTCTGTTTATACATTTGTTTAGAAACTCCGATATGGTACACAATATATTTTCTACGGGAAGTCGTATTTCTGGAGAGTAAAATGGAAAAGTGGACTGATGCACTTGATTTGGAACTGATTGCGAAATCCCTCATTGGTTCGTATGTTGGCCTGACAGTTTTCCGCTTTCAATGGTTTTGCGTCAATTACTTCTTAGTGAAGGTTTGTATTTCTCCCACCATCATTTTTATGTTAGATCAGTTTTTAATGAATTTTTCAAGAGCAGAAATAATTCTTTTTTTAGAAACCCAATGAAAAAATTGATTTACTTGTTGAAGATGCAAACACCGTCGTAAATTTGAATTATTTATCGTCATCTGATACTTACGTTCAAGCCCTTGGTTGGTATGATCTTAGTATCCAAACTCAGAACAGTTCACCATTGTCTCATCTTTTCACGTTGTCTCATCCGGGTATCAATATCTTTAGCAGTACTTATGAATTATTAATTAAGGTCTATCAAGCCAGATGCTTTTTCCAGCTCAAAAGTTCTTTGACGAAAATAATTGCGTTTTTGGTGATAGGTAACAAACCCCACATTTGGAGAAGGACATTGGATCAGAGCTTACACGTTGGAAATTCTACATTAGAGAACTTTAAGGGTTTTATTAGTAAACACATGGATCGTTTCATTGCGGCAACAAAAACCGCTCAGACGAAAACAACAAAATTTCGAGGCGCTGGATTGACAATGTACTATTCTGACCAAGCTTCTTCCAACGGTGCTATAGATGGTAATCTACGACGACGTGAGACGATAGGCAGAGATTTGAGCTCAAACACAGCACCGGTGTAAGTGTTTTTAATCCTTAATCCTTAATCCATTTACTAGTTCATACTTAATTGGGAAGCACCATGGCAAAAAGTGGTTCAGTACCATTTCATAAAATCGTTGTCTACATGCAAATGTATTTGAGGACTGCTAATGAGTCCAGGAAGTACTTTAGTGAGTACTCTGCCTGCATTGACTTTTTACGATGTTGTAGACCATCTTGTAGATATACTTTAAAGTAGTTCTTTTTTTTAGAATATAAAGTGAATTGTTCCTCAATATTTTAGGATTCCTGCAGTAATACAACAACAACAGTTAAATTTTTGGGGAACAATGTTTCTTTGCCCTATAATCGTGGTAAAATCGATGATGGACTTTTTCAAGACCCGAGTTTTCAATGCAAGTCTTTTAAAATAATTTTCTTTTAACTATTCATTTAGACACAACTTAGTGGTATCTATCTGATAATTTAAAACTTTGAAAGTGCTTTTTACCAACTTCTTTTAGGTGACTGAAAAGGTAAAGCAGAGAGAATGGTGGATTTACTGGATGGAGCCGGCTTTTGAATTGGAATTTAGTAATCTTTTGGCGAATTATTTCTTAATGCATTGGTCTATGAACGTGATCGTAACCGCAATATGTGTGGCGGTAGAGAATAATTCAACAAATATGATCATGCAAGACATCGAACGCTTGAACAAATTTTTTGTCGATACCTGCGAGGTAAAGATGATCAAATGTCAAATGCTATTATGAACTTTAATGTTTTGACAAATTAATTTCGTAACTACTTGCTAATCGCTGCATATCTATAATCTATAATACATTCTAACTCTTGGATTAGTAGTCGCACTATTTAAAGGGTACATTTGGTGCAAAAGGTTTGCTCAATATAAGTTTTTTAGGATAAAACACAACATGTTATTGTTCTTAAGCCGACATCTGAAGGTTGGGTCCTAATTACTTTGTGAGTCGAACATGATGCTATTTTTAAATTTGACATCATATTTATTTTAATTTTAGCAGATTAAAAATGTGTTTAAGTTAGCGTTTATCGGAATACTCGTATGACGCACAGATTTTCTGATGACTTTTTAAAGAAAATTTGTTAATTTTTGGATGGAAAATTGAATGTTGTAGGTACCTAGTATATATCATTTCTTTTGATATAGAAGATGTAGTATCCGTTACTGTCGTTTATGTATTATTTTTGAGTATTTTTATTGCTCAAAAAGACAGGAATTTGATTAGATGATCAAGTTATAATTTTAAAAATCATACTCCTTACAATTTCCTTGAGCTACTTCACAATTGCCTTGGGGAATGGTCCAGTCACTTTAACTTGTTAATCAACTAATTAATCCAATCGTGAAATCTGTAGTGTCGTACAGAAGTCACGAGTGCTGCATGAAATGTATCTAGGCAGCTGTTCTCCTTTTAGCAGTCTGAAATTAAAACTTTTCTAATTCATAGTGTCCACATTTATACATTAGAAGTATAAAATCTGATTTGCTTGCTGCATGGCATAATGTCAGATAAAATTATGACATGACCGTAATATGATTTTTGTTTCGTATAGACCGTTGGAAAGTTGGGACGCCTAGTACCGATGAAAGTGACAAAAACTAAATTCAACGGCGACCTGGTGGAAATTGATTCCGAAGTCAAGGCTGAATACAAAAAACTAAAAAATGTAATAATGTTCCAGATGCGCAAGTATTACGAGCTAGTGTCGCCGAATTTCGAGTAAGTCGACGGATAATGAATACTTATTGAATATTACGAATTGAATATTTATTTATTTGTTCTAATTTTTAATTCATTACTTTCATTTTTGTGCTTTTTCCAGTAATATATCGATAAAACAAAATGTGCTGGAACAATTGCAGAAGTGTATGAAAAATTCTGAGTGTTGGGGTGAAGACGTAAACCTACACTTGTATGAACGTTAGAGTAACAGAACTAGTTGAGGTTGGAGTACGACACACAACATACCTACCTATCTATATGTATCGAGCTACTTGATTATAAGGTGTCATAGTAGATCATATTGTTGTCTTGTAATTAGTATGGTCTCGTCCAGCTAACGGAATCCAGATCAGAGGGTACTTACGCAAGCGACTCTGCCATGGCATTGGCTTATTTTATTTGAAATTGGCCAGTTGGGATTCTAGTATTTTCAAAATGAAACAAGACTATAGTTGATAGATTCGCTAAGAATGGAGATCTTATTTAATGTTAAAACTCCCATTTGTGACATACATCCATAGCTGAAAGATAGACATCTTAGACCTCAGTCGTAATTCATTTCGAAAGTCAATCTTTTAGGTAACACCTAGGTAGGCAGCACCCTCGTCATCAGGTAACGAGATGGTAAAAATAACAAAGAATTTGCACTTAATTCTTAAGCTGGGAAATAATAACGATTTAATTGGGAAAAATTGTATGCATTTTTTTGTTATTTTGACTATCTCGTTACCGTCTCTGGTGGGAGGGAGTTGCCATATCGACATACCGTGGATAACACCTTATTTCAACCCTTTCGTAATTTCACCCATCCTAATTCTACCTCGTTGTGTAATTCCACCCGGCATTTCTCAAACTATGGAGAACTGTTTTGTGTGACTACGATTAGGAAAAATGGTGAAAACGAAATTGGTCAGTACCTACTATTACTGTCAACTTTTGTTTTCACCATTTTTCCAAATCCTGGTAACACAAAACAATCCTCAGTAATTTAAGAAAGACCGGATGGAGTTACAGGGTGGAATTACGGCTGGGGGGAGTTACAGTTAGTTGGGGTGAAATTCCTATTAAATCGATTCCTATAATTGATCAATTCCAAAAAACATAAGCCAATGCCTTGAAAGTATAAGAAGTGTATCATATGGATCCCTTTAGCTGAGCGAGTCTACAATACCAAAATTAAGCCTAATCCTAGTTGTCTTCAAAAATAGCTATATTTCATTTTGTGCTATAAAATATGTACTGATATCTCTAAGGAGTAGTAAAGGTACTGGACCATGTCTACTACCGAGCGCTCTTAACATTGTATAGTCGTTAGTTAATGCTTGAGAGTTCTAAGGCTATCACTGGGGTCAATTATTTTTATTGGGCTTAGACAACCCGGGTAATAGGTCCCGATAGTCAGCCTCTCAAACTTGGAACGTTTTCAGTAGACCGACCATTGTCCTCTTATTATAATATAATACTTATTGCTTATTTACATTTAGACGTATATATCAGTCGTTAACCCCTGCGTTCCCACCTGTGCATATGTATATGTATTTTGTACTTTCGTGTAATGATTAAAAATATGGTCAACAGATATAATAATAACAGATCTCTTTGATATGATCTTTGTTTACTATACGAAGAAGAATTGTGGATTTTGTATTAGTGATAATTTAATTATTATTGTTGTAGAATTATATTGGCTATAAATACGGACGGTCCTGACTTTCCTGACAATAAACACCCCCGCAGCCTGTAAACTTTCGGGTAGGTACGTAACAGTAAAGGCGTCTTACCTTAACTTATGTAACTAACATAATATGTATAATATAATCAAAAGTTACCCGAAAGTCGACAAGGGGTGTAAAGCGGTGTGTTTTGTCAGGGCCCTACATCAGCTGCCTCTTTGTAGCCCGACAATTGCAACTATTTACTTATGCGAGTAGGCTATCTCGGAAATTTTGGAAAGTTACTCTCCCGAGCACCTGCTTGCGAAGTATAATTTGTGAAATACCGATAATTGCCCTTTTTTCATTAGGTGTTAAATTATTGTTTTGTGTTCAATACTAAAAAATAAATTCAACTGAGGATTAATTTGTTGAAATTGTAATTCATGTCTAAGAAGTTTCAAAGTTTTTTCTCTGTGAAATCGATTGCCGGTTTTGTTGGTGTTCAGATACGTATTCTAGTTCTGGTACTGCTGTGGAATATGAAAAACGTAACATTACATACATCGTACTAGTAGTAAGCTGTGACGACTGGCCATCCGTTTTAATGTTCATTATGATTATTTTTAAAATATTATTAAAATGTTGAGTTATTTAACGCTAGATGTGGCTCACGTAATAAATCTCCGGGATGATATGTTATTCCACAAACAAATGCGTTATCTAAAATTTTGGTATGAAAATAATAGAGTTGAAGTTCAGTCTCGCATGATAATGGTATGATATGGAAGTTTTGTATTGATTGCACCTTTTGTGTAACGTATAAAGCACAGAACGTCTATCAATCAATGCCCAGCCTTACATCATACCTTTAGGTGTTTTGCAAAATATAAATGGTATCTCTAAAATTGTATTTTTGTATGGTGGAAATAAAATTTTGGTTTTAAAAAATACATACCTATAAGCAGCGTTTCGTGTTAATGACTGCTACAAGTTGTACAAGCTGCAAGTGTTAATGTCTGCTATAGGTATAATAATTGGTTTAGAATAACTAATAAATTCTACTTTTCTGCTTAAGGTTATTAAAGCATCAAAATTTGACGCTATATAATCCATAAAACTAACCTAAAAAACAATGACAAAGTAGATATTTCTTGAACACACTTATATGCAATGTATATGTTTTTACTTATTTTCAATTAATTACAAATAGATGGAAGAATTCACAAATTTGACGTTCATTTAAAAAAGGTTTCAATTCTTTTGTAAATGGAATTCAGTGTTTCAAAATCTTTTTAACGGGTTGTTCATTAAATTTTTGGCAATTTCAGATGTGTATCGCATAAGACACGATCATATGTTGCAGAAATATCCAATTTTTTGCTCTTTTTATAACAATAGAAGTAAATATTATTATTTATAGCACTCTGTTTTATAACAAGTGAATCCGTTTACTTTTCTTTAGTAATTGCATATTGCCGCTGGATTATACAACATTGATTCATAATTTTAAGCACTGCTACAAACACGTCGTCAAACAACCTCAAACATTTTTTTTACTATTTTGTTGCATTTCAAAATGTTCTATATTTGAGGAAAATAAGGAATGCTTAAATTCCTTAATGCCTGCAATAAATTCATTGCCAATGCAGTAGTAGTTAACAGCTAGTATCGGAAATTAAAAAGGATCAATGGCCCGGTTTTTTGCTAGCGTATGCCATAAATTATTCAGTCAGAGTACGGTACGGTACGTACATACAGGTAAGAGGTACCTAGTACCTATAGCTGCTCTGTACAGGAATATTATATCTGTCTGTTCGTCAGTCTGTTTGTCTGTCCTGGGCCTCGATACGTTTTTAACGGAGGTATATCGTTCAAACTTTCTGTGCTACTTGGAGGACAGTTCGACCACTGAGTTCGAAATAGGGGTCATTGGGGTAAGGTCAACAGGGGCATCCTAAGTTAAATACGAGTTCTAACTGCTACGATATTTTTAAAGAAAACTACAATAAGGGTGATAATGGAGGCAGTGGTTCAAGGGTCAAGGATCAATGGGGTCGTTCTAAGTGTACCCATATCTAAAACTGGACTTCAGCAAAGTCTTATGCAGAAACTACAGTGCAGTGCTCCAACTAACATGTGGTATTTACAAGAGCTCAAAAGGACAAGGTATCTGCATCTATCCCACCAACGCTACTCTGTATCATATCGTTTTACAATGATTTATTGCTTATTATTATGGTTAAGTATCATCATATCCATTCTGCAATGCAACAGCCTGTTTCATATAACTGGTTGGTCCAGCCGGGTGAAAATGCATTTTGCCCCATCCTGTTAGTATCTCATCCTGCTCATTGTCAATACATGCTGTAAATATGGCTATACAATGTGCTGTATTCAATTTGTGAAGTGATGCTGCAAATCCTGATCCCCTGACTTCAGGCTCACTTATTTCTGATCTAGATCACACTATAATAGACGCCGGCATCTCTAATAATGATAAAGAAACTATATTCTATTATAGCTATGATATATAATAATAATATAGGATGCTTACATAATAATATATAGGTACTGACTTTGCAGGACAAGGGTATCTGCTTAGAAGGAATGAAAGATTTCGGATTATACTCTCCTGGAGTAAACGTCGTGTTTATTATGGTGTGCTGTGTGCTGTAGTGCACAGAGACTTGACTATCACGCAGTAGAGGTAGAACCACGGGTAGAACTGAATTTTTGTTTCGGTTCACAAAGTTTTCCATTTCATTCTGTTGAAGAAATATTCTATTATCTTCCGGTTTTTGGTCCGTTGTTGAGGTCCTACAAAAACACTAACAGTACCACCACCAGGAATTATACCTTCCTGGTGTGGGTAGGGGCATTTAATTTTTTGACCATCTAAAAACGTCAAATCGCTTGGGGCAAAACATTTACTGCTTTTAGTAAACATGTTATAGCAGTTCCTGCTTCAACTGAAAAATACCAACGATTAAAAATAGTTTTTTAAAGTATTTCATAAAGAACTGTATGTGTATTTGGGGTGAAATCTCCGCCCACCAGGGGATGCCATCCTATTTCCCAATGCTATTTATTTTTAACTAATAACTGACAGTCAAACGTTAGGTAAACAGCTTCTTTAATTAAAATGTCACATGATTTGTTCACATTAAGTTAAAGTCATCGAAAGTAATATCTTGGTATATTATTAAATATTTGTCAATAAAAATCAATTTCGTAGACATTTAACATTTTAGGCTTAAAGCCTTATTTTGTAAATATTATTCATGAAGTAATGACACTATGTCGATTCGAAAATGATGTCCATTACTTCCTACAGAAAAGCGGCAAAAATGTGGTTATCTGAATCGCTTGTGTTCAGTTAATATCAAATTTCGGTTCCATTTCCTTCCTTTTATTTAGTTTTCGTTTTTGGTCGTTCAGCAATAACAATTCTTTCGGTCGAACAGTATCGAACCGAAAGGGAACTTTTGCTTATTAACCGAAAGGGTCTGATCGCTAAGAGTATAAGATGTCGATGCTTCTTTCTATGCTTGCAAGAATGTCATTCCCCCTTTCCCCTAGGTATTATAGATATGTAGTTAGGGAGGAGTGCTTATAGAGAGACTTTCTCCTCTATTGTAGATACTATAACTACTACAGATATACTACTGTATGCAAATCAGTTTTAGCCCGTATATCTTCACAGCCCGGCTGAAATACCAATAGTACAGATTAGAAATGTAACAATTAACAATGAAGAAGTGATTGCCGATTGTATTAAAGATCAACAGAGGATATCCCGTTGACATCTTTATTTGTATCTAGATTTTTTAGATTACTAACGGAATTAAAACATTTGGAAACGGCGAGGTAAGTTGAGATTGAATAAACTTAGTGTGACTGCAAATAATGGCCCTTGTTAAGTTGTTACCTTTTCTCGTATTCGGCTGTGGCTGTACCAAACCTTCTGCATTCCACTCCACCACTCATCACCCATTTTTTTGAATTCCTCATGTTCTTAAGGATTTTTTAACGGGTTTAGTTTTGACAAAAATGGTTCAAAACCCCTCCTAAAGTTACCTGAATTAGGTTATGGGCATTTAAGTATTTAGTTCATAAAACGACTTTTAATATTACCAAAGATCATAAAAGCGATTGTAATTTCCCATACTTATTAACAGCAAAATAACTGTTTTTTACATTCCTAGAATGGCAAGGACCTAAAGAAAGTATTCTAATGCATCGAAGTAAAAACTGTATTATTATGTAGTTGGGTGGGTTGGATTTCCGGGTATACATATTATATGACCGTGCCGTGGCGTTGCGAGAGGATAATTTTATTTGTCTTAACTTACCCCTATTTCTGTGTTACACATTTCATACCTGTCTGTAGTGGTAGTGGCCCAGTGGCCGTAGTGGTAGTGGCTCAGTCAACTAAAGTGTAGCCACATGCATTAATAATTAATAATTACTTATTGACTAAGTTCTTCCTCTACTGTAGCAATTAAGCCCATTAATCTCAATTAAGGAGGACTTCTGGAAGACTTACAATTTTGTGGGAAGTGGTCACTCTGAAAGTAATATCAGTTAAAAGGAAGATAGAAGTTTTAGTATTAGTACTGGACGGTTTTTTGCTCATTGCGATGCGACGACTTGGGATTATCACAGTGCCCAGGGATATCGGCAAGTGATCCTTATCTATATAATGTCATGTCAGATGTCGAATGTACTGTAGCGTAGTCGTATTCGTATGTTGTATAGTAACTTAAGTTAATTCAAATAGTAATAATAAATTTTAATTGAATTTCAATGAAATTCCTTGCATTTCTAGGGGTCGTTGGGATGTGGGGGGGGGGGGATTGAGGGAGTTGACAGGAGTGGTCAACCGACCTCGTTCAGGCAACTCTTGCAGTTGCACTTACGGATTGTTACAAGTAATACTTAGCTTTCTTTGAAAGTCTTCCTATGTATTTAGTTGTCTTTCCGTATGTACAATGTAGGCCACCAGAAGATTCGTCCTTCATAAAGAGGGAATTAACAAAAAGTATGAAGTTATAAAACAAAAAAGGGTTGACAAACAAAAATATTCACTGAAAATGGTGGGATTTAAAATATTGAAACAGGGTCCGCTTGCAGAGCAATTCGAGGAGTTTGCTCTCTCTCCTCGACTCCAGGGCCTCTTTAGTCAAACGGGCTAGACGTAAAAATTAAAGAAATTGAGTATTGAATGCTCGCGTGCCAAGGGCTTCTACTCCTGCTTTATTATAAAATATTTGAGGAGGAAAAATAAGTCATGATAAAATGTTGGGCAATAAAATGTACCTCTACTTGAATCATCATGTACTTAGATAGACGCAGATGCATACATGTGTACATAAAGTACACACCTGTTTCGATAATTGATTTATATAGCAGGCTAGCGGAAAAACAAAATGCCTGTATTTAAATCGTGCTTATCACTTGATACCTGTTTCATTGAAAGGAAAGGATGACTTTTTCTGTGCAGCTACAGTATAAGTGTACCCGCGCGGTATTCCTGTCAGGTAACACACCGTTCTGTCAGCTATGTATTTTACCATCTTAATCGAGAGTCGCATGTCGTATCAATGTCCACTAGGCAGATCCACTGAAAGCAGAGATGGCTACTCCCTCAAGTCACTCACACGCCAGAAAATCACCATTTCCATTCCGGGTAACTCAGAGTCTGACTTCCGACGTAGACAGTGAAAGTCGTCTCTGGCATTTCTCTAACTCTGAACTCGGATGGATTTTCTCAACCTCTCAACGCAATTTCCCATTTCAACAATTGTGTAAGCGTTTGTTGTTAATAGCTCCCACGGTCAACCTGCTTACATGATCTTTATGAAGTTTTAAAATCGCAATTTCTGAAGGATCTTTGACACTGAATATCTATTCCGGTAAAGAAAACTTTTTAATTCATTTTCATTCAGGCGTTTTGTCAGGCATCGCAGGCTAAACGTCTAAAGCTAAAGTGACCAATAACAGACTATCCATTTTGAAAATATTTCATTTCCATGCAAGCCTCAATAGCCCACTGTTTTTGTTGAGGACTAGCATCCGGGGCATCTGAAAATTAGTGTACCTACTGAGTCTGGGTTACAAAAGACTTTGCTATGTAATATTATTGCATCATATCAGGTGAATGACAGTTGGCCAAAGTGAGACTTGTTATCTAATAAATGGTGCATCGATGATGCATTAGTTTATGAAGATATTTTATTTAAAATTAAAAATTGTAGTCATTTGCACCGGAATATTTTAGTACCTGGGAAACAGGTATTTTGATTTCGCATTTATTTAATCGTTCTATTTTATTAAATATTTTAAAAGGTATTTTAATTTATGAATGGAATTACTACAGTAAATTTCCTTTCCCTGCATAAACTTTTGTTGTGTTCAGAGTTGAGCACAAATGAGACGAAATGCAAAGTTTGCTAAAATGGTTTTGTTCTGAGATTATTGAGGTCTTTTCATTTTCAGACAAACGGATTTGGAATGCACTTATTGAATGAGGACATTTATCTGTCATAATTATTATTTTTATATATGTAAGCGAAGTAAATCAGCAGCGCAATGCCTTAAAATATTTTGTAATATTTCAAGTTGCAAATAATAAGTTCTACTTGCTTGTTAGTGCCACTGCCAATACAAGTATTTTTGCAATTTTTGCGTCTCCGATTCAAGCAAAAAACTTCTAGAATTTAAAGAAGTAACATATTGATCAGAACGACAGGTGTCGGCACACGGAGAGAGTTTTATACGTCCCAGAAAAAAATCATTTTTTCCTGAAGGAAGTTTTACGGGCCATAGGTTTAAGGGGCCATAGAAGTAGCATTGTATTGTATTGTATAGTTTATTGCCAGTTTCCATATTTGCCATAGGTAATTACACTGACAATTAGGATTAAAATTTAAAATAAAACATAGTTTGTAGTAGCATACACGGACATATAATAATTAAGCAATGAGTAAATAGGCAATGACAAAGAGATACAGAGGGCCATAAAACTAGTTGTTATTTCTTTAGCTGAATGGTACAAATGGTTTTATTTTGTCTATCCAAGTGAAAAAATTAAGCGATTTTCATTTCTGTGGAAATTGTGTGGAGTGTAATTTCAGTTATCGTATCTATAGTAAATAAGTACTAACGAAATAATGATTTCAGATTATGAAAATTGTGCAACTAAAACTACTCGTCTTGACATTTGTGACAATAAAATATTTTTACTGCCACAAAATCTATCCAAATTTGCCCATGTATTTTTGGCTTCCAACCCCCAATTTTTTGACGGTGGTCACACTATTTTTAGCAATGCTATTTAGCTGTGGAACTAAAACCTTGTTTTATTGCCTTTTATATTTTTTATGTGGACCAGAAGACTTATTGCAGGGACAAAATGACGTTTTCTATGGCCTATTGCAACCATACCCAAGGCATTTACTCTAAGCATTGTGAAATTATTTTTATTCATATATTGTGGTACGAAATCAAAAATAAGTAGAACGTCCTTTAATATGGATGAAATGCATTGAGAAGTATTTATTGCTGTTTGCTTTCTGGAATTACAGTATATTATATCACTACTATGCCGTATGTTGTGGGCGAACTGCGGAATTGTGAGTGATTATACTCTATGTAGAATACAGTTTGATGTTCCCAAACTTTTCATTACTGACGCAAAAATGAATCTTCAATGAATCGTCGGACCATTAAGTACAAATAAAATGCCTGCCAATGCCAATTTCCAACTATTCATACATACATACAGTAGGAAAGTAAGAACTCTTAGAATTAGGAATCTCAGAAATACTTAGTCACACATTTTATTTATTATAATATTGCAGTAGTCCTCACGGATTAACATGAATTCTATTTTCCCCATTTATTGGAGTTAAAAATTCAGAACTAAAGTTATGAATGATGATGTTGACAATGGTAAACACGAAAACTGTGTATTTGTGTATGAGGATGTTTGTTGTGCAAGAGTACGTTAGTTCTTTTTGTATTTTTCTCGATTACATAACGAAGACATATGAATATTATTTTCGACATCTTGTAGGTTGTTATTGTTGAATAAAACTTATTTCTGTATCGTTATATCCGTCAAAATCTTATTTTTAAGATACACAAGGCTGGGCGGAGCACTTAAAATATAAAAATTGATTTTTTATCAAATGTAACTAACACAATGATTTTGTATGGAAAGAATTATTTAAAACTGAATGTGTGATACAATAGTTTAAATAAAAATATTTTTTGGGGTTGAGCGGATTGACGCCATTAAACGCTCCCCATTCTTATTATTTGATATTAAAAAGTAGTATTCCTGTTGTAAATTGATGCTTGGCAAGGGGCTACATACAGGTAATCCATCAAAATGCTTACCTGTACTCTAATGATTATGGTCGACTTGATGTCTCTTCCTATTTCTATCTATCTGTTGTTGATATATTGTCCTACCCAAGAGTATTAGAGCTAAAATGCAGTTGCACTATTCATTTTAGAAAATAGGGAGTTACTTATAGTAGGGAGAAGAGGCATCAGGAGAGGCTAGCTGTGCATTTTATTGTGTTGCATATTGCCTTGAGTTCACGTTTGATTGCACGTATTCAGATGACATTGTGACATGACTAGGTCCGCACCTGAATGAAGATGTATCATGTATCATCTCATCTACTTAGCTATATACCTCCAATGCCGTATTATATAATCCACATGGTACATTATGCTTCTGATTCACGAGTCGCTACTTCCTAAGATGTATGAGCTAAATTGGCGATAGAATTTGTTATAAAATAGTTAATAAAGATATACGCAAGTTAAATAAGTTCTGTAAGCTTATAAAATATTTTTAGGTCTATATAAATAGTTGACTTGTTGCACTTTAAACATATTTTATTATTATTCTCAATTCGCTTAGTACCAATTTGTAATACCTAATAACTTTTCTGTAGTAGACTCAAATGGCATTCTGATTTACATGGCTTCTTGTCCACAGGCGAACTCAATCGCAATTCGCAAATGCATAATATGTAGTGAATAATGTTAGAATATTTTTGTCGCAAAAGCCTATCTACCGACTAAAAGGCACACTAGAACGTCAATGCTGATTGCAACAAATTAAACATTGACCATTAGTAACAACGTAATTAAAATCGGATGCGGATGACGTCGTGCGGCTGTTGGGTTAAAATTCAAATGCAACACGAAAGCCAAACTTCCAATGCAATTATCTTGTGAGGAGCGAAATTTGGGAAACTTTTGTTAAAGGGATATTGTAGAGTTTACTACATGGGCAATTGAATCCATCAAACACATCCGTTCATTTCGGAAGTCCCGAAATGAACTTTCGGGACTTCCGGTAAAGTATGACATACAATTAAGCCGCATACATGCGGGCTTACTTATCTAGTTAGAAATAAAATAATCTCAATAAGGGCTTTTACGGTCACTCACAGTATACATTTCTAAGCAATAATAATAGCATTATACAATTTTCAAACCGGAATGAAATTTCAGCACCTGCACCTGCTGGAACTTCATACACTGAACTCCCAGCACCTTATGAAGTTAACCTAACCTAATTCCGTCAAGTTCCAGCAGGTGCTGGGAGTTCAGTGTATGAAGTTCCAGGAGGTGCTAGGATTTCAGTGTATGAAGTTGCAGCATGTGCAGGTGCTGAAACTTCATTTCGGTAATTTTCAAGTGGTAAACATCTGAAATCTTGGTTCTACCATTCTTAATTCACTAATTCAGTGACTTCATCACTGTTTCTTGTCCCACATGGATTTGCTTTCCTGTCTTGTTTTACATTGTTCATTGTTGTCCTTTGCCTTTTTCCTACAAAAACGAAATGAAAAGTAAAATATAATACTTTTGTAATGAAAATCATCATACAATCATCCTGAGAATTTTAGTTTTGAAAATTACAAATAATTAATAATTGAAACACAAATAAATAAATAGTGCACACTTTGCAGTTTTATAAAAGCTTGAACTGTATATGCGTAGGTATAGTACAACTGGTACAAGTGATAAAGACGTCGTGTCGACAATGAAAAAGACTGGCAACTTGAAGCCTCACTCAACACCAGCAACTTTGATGTGGTTGGAGGCTAACTACGAGCCTGTTGATGGAGTATGCATCCCAAGGAATGCCCTTTACAAACAATACACAGATTTTTGTGGATGTCATAACCTCCAGCCTGTTAATGCAGCAAGTTTTGGGAAGGTTAGTTAGTTTCATTTTCATTCATATTCGGCGTTTTATTTATTAAAATTGTATGTAAACATCGTTTTTCAACCTATGAACAAATATTTTGTAAAAGCTACAGGACAAATGGACATTTACACTTTTTTATTTGCATAATTGTATTTCAAGTAGATTTTGATTTGATTTCATTTGATTAAAGGGCACGGGAATAACGGCCATACAAATTTCACCTTGTTAGCTTTCAGTCACTATTAATCCAAAATCTATTTAATAATGACATGAAAGCACGAAAAATAGTAGGTAATTTGATTTTTAGGTACAACGAGTAAGAGGGTCTTAATTGAACCAAAAAGAATTTCTGACTTCCCCTCCTTTAAAATCACGACAAAATTATTGTACACCTAATTTAAAATTTAAGACTTGGAGTGGATTTAAATTATGGAATATGGCTGGTTGTCGGTTAATGTATTTCGTGTCCGTCGTGTCCATGAAAATCTCATCTCTTATAGTTAGCCCATGGCTCATTCAGATTTGTGTTTTTAGCAAAAGCAGCGCAGTAAGTAATATGTCCAATTTTCGATACTGAATTGTCTATAGGTACATTGTCATATCTGTATTGTTTTATGATTTTCCTGAAAATGATCAAAGAACTTATGGTTTTACTTCGTTCCTACAAAAATTTGTAAAATACTATTAATATTAATAGTAAATTATGACATTTTAATACTTGCGTAGATAATTCGTCAAAAGTTCCCTAAGTTGACTACGAGGAGGTTGGGAACGAGAGGTAAATCAAGATACCACTATTATGGAATAGCAGTCAAACCGGGGTCAGTATTTTACAGCCAAGTACATCAATATTACTATGGGTAAGTGTTCGGACTGTACCGTAGAATGGCGAAGTTGTACCTAAGATACAATGTGCCATCCAAAGTCAAACGAAAAAATATATTACGTAGGTAGGTATGCAAATATTGAAAAAGTAATGATAAAATGAGCAAATATTAAGTAAAATTCTTCAGAAATTAAAAAAGGTGAGTGATTTCAATTATTCAAATACGATACACATAATAATAAGCAATATTAGTAGTTGCCATTGAGTAATTCGTAAATTCTTAGCATAAATTAGCAGTCCCCCACTAAAAGAAAAAGGAGATTATTTTTAAGAAATATGCTCATTTTTGTGGCTTAATGGTGGTAGGTTGGTACTAGGTACTCCCTCAGTGCTTGAGATGCCCCATTTTCAAAATGAGAATTATTTATACATACCTAGACCCAATCCCAAAGAATACTTCGTACTCAGGAGTTTCAGGAGTGTCAGGAGTATATCTGTATAGGAATGTCTCATTCCGTTGATGAGTTATTTATAAATAACCTAAATGAATGGGCTAACAAACCATTTTAAAATCCATATTTA